>VDFB02358411.1:45000-59410 GCA_007258455.2 Sequoia sempervirens | reverse complement strand
ACATTTGATCGTATTTATTAATTTATTGAAATTTAGAATATAAGTTACATGCACAAAATTTATATCTAAAAATTATATATATATATAAAAAAAAAATTGAGTTTATATGATTTAATATGTATGTATATGTGTTTTAAAACTAATTATTTTGTATATATTTATAAGTTTAAGTGGTTTTTAGTTTTAAAAGGTTTTGAGTTGTGTATTTAGAGTTTTTATTTGAAACAATAGTCTTTAGATTATTTGGTAATCACATATCACATAAAAAGTATTTTCTTGGACTAACACACTTATATATTTGTCATAAGCATTTTATAGGTCTAACACATGGACTTCCTATCTACATCAACATTTAATTTTTTCTCTTGTTTCATATTGAATAAAGTCTTGAACTCCAAACCTTGCATAACAAGTCCCTTGATGTTTCTTAGTACTACTTGATTTTCCTTACATCATATATCATTCAAGTGAAGTTTTTCAACAGGTGCCAAAGATTTGATTTTGCACAAGAAGGAATTGGGGTCACGATTACATCCTATTAGTTCCCCAACTTGTTGGTAATAATTTCTAAGAAGTTCTTGATTCCTATGCTCAAGATTGTTAAAAGGTTGGCTAACAATTGGAGGAAAAGTAGATATTCTCCCCTACACTTCAAGCTCGACAAATCCTAGGCAAGTAGACATATATGACACATTGGCTTAAGATATATAGCATATTGTTATGACAATTCTTAGCAGACATAAAGATTCATACAAAGTAACAAGGATATATGTGAGATTACAAACAATAATGATTTATTTTGTTGTATCTTTAACTTCTCAAGTATGAATGTGATAATAATTTAAACAATTAAATTGTTTAGTGAATTTTTCATAGTTTATAAATTATGGGTTGGGAGAAGATGCTTCTAGCCTATAGATTGGTGCCTTATAAAGGAACAACAAAGTCCCCAATTCAACATATTCATTGCATCATAACACAACAATATTTTAGAAAGTTGACTTCTATATTACTACCTTGTAGTAATGAAACAAATCATATATGGCCCTATAGTCTAAACTCTACTTAGTAATCCCTTACAGATCCTTTATCTCTTACTATTATTGATGAAAGATTTGTGTTACTCCTTGAATAACAACTAATACCAAATAACACTTTATCCCAACAAATGTGTGTAAAATTTTTAGAAACCCTTAGTTACTCAATTAAAAAAAAAAAAAAATTGCAACTGGAGACAATTTAGACCAAGAACATCCATTCATATTATTCATTCAAAAATAATATTAGCATACAAATTTAGCAATGACAAACACTATGTATTTCTAGAACTTTTACACTTTATAGTATTTACCTCCTCTTTTTTCCAACTCCTTACAATACAAAGTCAATCCTCTTAAATAGAGGTTACAAGGAAAATACTTATCAAATGAGTGACATTTGTCGCGTTACAATTACATGATGGGTAACTCATATTGTTTGGGAAGTAACCACATAAGTCACTTGGCATAAGGTCATGTTTTGCTCCAAGTCACTAAATGGTTGGTTAGAACATAATTACATTGTAACCATGTTGTTGATGAGAGGATGTAGCGGACAAAATCGTGATTATAGAGAACAAATAGGAATTTATCCTAATTTTTTCATATTAAGTGGAAGTTCCTTCATGGAAGCAGATGTTGTTGTGAATGGTTTAATGCTACCATAGTGGAAAAGGAAGCAATTATTAAATTATTTGATGCTACTAAGAATAATCCAATGACCAATATAGTCAACATGGAGCTTATATGTTGGAAGACTAGAGCATTCAACTCCAACTAAATAACAAGACCAAGAAAGGAGGGGATAGTGAAGTTAGAAAGTTGCATTTCCCATATAATCTTAGTAACCTATCCAAATAGGCTCCTAACTCATACATGGAGGTGGCATACTAATAGCTCCACTACATTACCTCCACAAGTTGTGTCATTTGAGTAAACACTATAGGCCTCGTGAAGCAAGATGACTAGAGTCCCCTTCTATGCCATGATAGTTGAACAAATTTAGCTCTTGTACTATGTTGAATAGGGAAGTTGCTAGTCATGAGGAGCTCCTCTCTCCCTCCATAATAGTTGAATGAGGAGGAAAGAAGAAATAGCCAAGCACATATTACAACTGACTACATTCTTCCCAAACCTGCCCATTCCTACCATGGAGTTTGAATTTTGATAACTTATTATTTTTGCCTTGCAAGACCTAAGCAATTAAAAACTAAGAATGAATTAACCTCCCAACCATCCTAATTGTTTCAAAACTAGCAAATTAACAACTAGCCAAAAACCTGTAATTACCATTTACCAAAATTATTAAGTTCATACACCTTTTTATAGTTGCATTGTGTTGATGATTATCTCCTTAATTATACTTCAATCAAGAATTAGTGCAAATCAGAGTATTTCTATTTATGATGATCCATGTAATCCCATATGTGAGGATCTTAAAGATATGAGCTTTACATGCTTGAGTTATCTTTGGAGTGTGCCTTTTGTCATGCTAAAATGCCACCTTAACTAGGTCTCAAGAATACTTGCTTACCTAGTTGGAAAACTCTTCATCAGATGGCCAATTATGCTCTAGAATTCTCACCAAATTGTTATAATGGGCTTGATATCTAACTTCCAAAAATATTGTAACTTCATTTATAAATATTTCTAATCCTGATTCCAATTTGAACAAGTTATCTATTTTGGCATTACACAAAATTGGATCGACCTTGCCATCCTGAACAATTAACATAATAAAAAGCTAGAGTAATTTCTTGGAATGTTACCTTCCAATCAACTAATGATTTTATTCCATCATTTGTACTTAGTACTAACAGTAATTGGCACTCTTCTAAGATTTTATAATTATCTAGTTTCTCCTTTAATGCTAAGTCAAACTTGTTTGAAATGTCGAGATGTCAATCAAGAGTCCAAAAACTTCATGTGGAAAATATCTATTTTTGAGCTTCAAGGTCATCTCTTATGTGTCCCTAAATAACACTCATCATAACCAAACTTGGGATCCACACTCAATACATGCCTTAAAAAGTGGTTCTTATTTGATTTTGGACTCCTTAGACTTTCTTAACTTATCAAAACAACTCCATACATCATCGACTTTATTCAATATGTGAAAAAACATGTGGTCAAAAAGTTTATACATTATGTTTGAGGCTTCACTCACCCCTTATTGCTTTGTTGTGGCTAATACATCTAGACTCCTTTTTAATTATATTCCTTCATACCCTTTATTATGAGCACAAGAGTCTCCCTATCTTGTTTAGACATGGTATATATGGAATTTGATGGCATTATAGACTTAGTTAAGGCAAGCCTAGGCTACTTGATGAGCCATTAAAATTTCCAATTTCCTTGCCATAGCTCCATGTTTTTATCTCATTTCTACTAAACTTCAAAAGACATTACCAAACCTTTTTTTCATGTATTTTAAGTATTTCAAAGCATTTGAAGATGATATATATCATATTAATGAGTGTTTGTGTGAACTTTGAATGTCCATGAGTTTAGTAGAATTTAATGATTGATCATAGTTATTAACAATTGATCCAGGTGGATCTAGGAAACCTAAAAATTTCACAGTCTCAGAATCTCACAAAACTAGCATCATCACGTAAAGCTTGCCAACACAGTCCTGATGCAACTTGAACAGGCTCAAAAGGAGTCCATATGTAGAAGTTATGCGCAATCAAAGGTCCGGTCAAACAGGTGAATTAGGGGGCCAGGGAAAAGGTGGAAAATTGATCGTGTCAAAACAAGGCAAAAATGACGCCAAGTTATAGTGCTCGTCACCATGATTCCAATGTCATTCGTTTCGCACAAAAACGGAGATCATACGCGCAAGTTACGGCCGGTCAAAGTTTGCAAAAAAATAGGTTGACTTGATGATGTAGAAGTCGCAGTCGGTATAGTGATGTGGCAACCTCACGAGTGGACATGTGGCAATAAAGCGTGGCATCCATTGGTAGGCGGCGTGGCATATTCAACTAATACAGCGCTACGACCGCGTGGCATCCCGGATTAGCAAAGGACTTGGCATAGCAGGTCAATCTGATACGACGCGCATGGCATCTGGTGACAGCACCTCTACGGTGGTCAAAGCTTTGCTTAAAAGGTAGTTGAAGGGGGTCAAACACATGATCCCCCATTTACAAGGCAACCGCGCGACCACTAGACCACGCACCTTCCATCGGTAAGATAGGGTGGTTTACCCTATTTGAAGATATTATCGCCGAAGATAAGGGGGCTACGAGTCGAACCCGCAACCCCAGGTCAGCCCTCAAATGACTTGGCCACTACACCACACGTGTAGAGTTGATCGTTGAAGCAACAAAATCTTTTTTTAAGGAGCTTCCAAGCCGTTATAACTAAATTTTAAACACTCGCAACCCCAGGTCAGCCCTCAAATGACTTGGCCACTACACCACACGTGTAGAGTTGATCGTTGAAGCAACAAAATCTTTTTTTAAGGAGCTTCCAAGCCGTTATAACTAAATTTTAAACATTAACCCCTAAATTAAAACTATAACCATCTTGGTTTGTAAAAGCCCGATTTTCTCATCTCACGAGGGGCTTAAAATATCATTTCAAGGTTAAAAAGAGGTATATAAGATTTTTAAATGTTATTTTTAGGAGATATTGGAGATATGGGTATTTGCAAAATAATATGGTTTTAGCCCATATTAGCAAATAAATTGGTACATAAAGGGGATGTTTTGGCTTGGGAATTAAGAAAGTTTTCTTGGAGAAATAATTCCAGTGTGAGAATTTTTGGAGGAGAAGAATTACAAGGTGTTATTATACACCAAAATTGTAAAAGTGAGGGAGATTGTGAGGAATTTTGTGCAAGTTTTTGAAGCTTGAATATTGTAAGAAGGCATTTTTGAGTGCTTAGCAATATTAATGAAAGTGGTCCAACATTGAGAAACGGACCTAGAGACGTAGTCCTTTGAAGGATGAACTCCGTTATCAACCTGTGTCTAATCTTTCTATCTTTTGACTCATTCTTCTTCTATCTCTTGTCTTACATTCTCTCTAATTTTATTTCAGTTTATTTTTCAATTCAGTATTTGATTTCTAATTACAACATTTTAGTAATTAGTAATTTTGTTAATTTATGTAAAAGTGAACCTAGTCTATAATTTCAACGGTTAAACAACATAGTCACAAAATTTCGTCTGGATCGGGAATAATTGTAATTAAGGTTAAATACATTTGAATTGTAAACCGCTAATTATAGATCAAAGTGGTATCAGAGCTAGGTTTGCAGGAAATTGCAGAAGTGAATGTTAACCAGGTTGAAACTGAAACAAGGAGAAGGTGCATTAGAAGAATTCAATCTAGAGATCGAAAAATGAAGGACACTTCCATAATCAGAGATGGCAATTGAACAAATTCCTATAGAGCTCAATGAGAAAACTTTTCAACAAGATTTTCTCGAGATGAAGTCAATGGTGGAAGTTCTTTTCCAATAGAGGCAAGAATGAAAGAAGAGAAAGGAAGACAAGGCTAGAAAGAAGGAGGAAGTTGAATCCTCATTGTAAGAAGACAAAGGTAAAGGAGCAGGAGGTGGTCATGACCCTCTTGAACCTCCATCCCTATCCTCTTCATCTTCTTCATCCTCTTCTTCTTCATCATCTAACTCTTCTAAAAAGAAACAACGTGTGCAAACTAATTCACCTTTGTTAAAACTGGATGTTAAATTTGAATTGCCAACTTATAATGGAGAGCTAGATGCAGAAAAACTTGATAATTGGATAAAACAAATTGAAGTTTATTGTAGAATTTAGAAGTTTACTGAGGATTCTCAAAAAATCCAATCAGCCACTCTTCGCTTGGGAGGCACAACCTTAATCTAGTGGGAGATCAGAACTCAGGAAGATCTAAGTCGATATGGTAAAACTATTTCTTCTTGGTTTGAGTTTATAGCTGCATTAAAGAAACAGTTCTATCCATTAGGGCATATGCAAAAAGCAGTAATGAACTAGCAATCATTAAGACAGGAGAAAGGACAAAGTGTGCAAGAATATACACAGGAGTTTAGGAAGAGGGATTTAATTTTGGGCATTCCACTGTACACACAAGAAACTTTGTTAAAGTACATAGGTGGATTACATGAGAGTTTGAAACATACCATACTTATGTTTAATCCAACTAATATTGATGAAGTTAGTGTGCAAGATATCCATTTTGAAACAAGCTCGAGGAATAGCCATGAAAATATGTTGATGAACTCAAGTAAGCACAAAGGAAGCAAGAAAGGGAAAGAGAAATCACAACGAACAACTACGTAAAGAAAGAGGACGAGAAGCCTTATTGCTCACATTGCAAGAAGAAAGGGCACAAAGATGCAAGATGTTGGAAACTACACCCGATCAAAAGCCAAAGTGGTTCAAGGATCGAAAGGGTAAGCAGAAGACTGCAACTATTGTGCAGGATCTCGGATCAAGTTCTGATGACAAAACCAAGATTTCAGTTGTTTTATCAAAGGTAATACTCCTATTGTCAGTACTAGTTCTCATGCTTCTTCTCTAAGCTGTAATGAAGTACCTGTTGAAAGTAAAAGGAATGACTTGTTTTATATAAGGGCTATTGCTAAACAAACTAAGATTGATACACTCATAGATAGTGGATCACAAGTGAATCTAATCTCTGAACAAGTTGTTAAGCAATTGGGATTAAAAACAACTCCTCATCCTAGACCCTATCCATTGGGTTGGGTGCATGATAATGCTCAGCTACATGTGTCAAAGCAATGTAAACTCTAATTTGCAATCACATCCAAATTTGTTGATGAGGTAGAGTTAAATGTCATTTCGCTTGACATTTGTGGGATGGTTCTACGCAGTCCTTATTTGTATGACAGAAAAGACATTTTCTACAGGGAACATAATAGGTATCATTTGTTTAAAGATGGAATTAAATTCAATGTTAGAGCTCATCACATGAAGAATGACAAATCTGTTGTAAACATAGGGCATTTGAAGATGATTGTAAATGCAAGCAATACTTTAACCCTCATGTCTGTAACAGCTAGTGATACTAAGCATGAAGATTTGAATCATGATAAATTGCCATAGACAACATAGTGTGAGGATTAGTTGCAAGCAGATTCAAGCCTTCAGCCAGAGGTGGTAAAAGAGGGTTTGAATGTTTCATTTTCTAATAATGTTCATGTTTAGGAGATTTAGAATGTTGATACTATTTCCTTCACATCAGTGTATTCAATATTGTTGATTGTTATTCTACTAGTTATTTCTATGTGGATGATGAATGTGATAGTGAATATTGATGAACATGCAGTTGATTGTATTAGCAAAGCTATCTCATATTTCTTTGTGTTTGTGATGGGTTAGATGTTAAAAATTTTAGTAGGAAGGACAAATAATACTGTGCAAGTAGGGCAACATTTCCCTAGCTCAAATTGCACATAAAAATAGACTTTTGGTAGTCCAAAAGCTTCTTAATGGGGAGGAATGATTCGGGTGGATCTAGGAAACCTAAAAATTTCACAATCTTAGAATCTCATGAAACCAACATCATCACGTAGAGCTCGCCAACACGGTCTTGATGGAACTTGAATGGGCTCAAAAGGTGACTGTATGCAGAAGTTATGTGCAGTCAAAGGTCCAATCAAATAGGCGAATCAAGGGGCCAGGGAAAAGGTAGAAAATTGATCATGTTGAAATGATGTAAAAACGACGCCAAGTTGTAGTGCTCGTCGCCATGATTCCAACATCGTTTGTTTCGCGCAAAAACAAAGATTGTACACGCAAGTTACGGTCGGTCAAAGTTTGCAAAAAAAAGGTTGACTATGACATCAACAAGTATAGTCAGTATAGTGACATGGCATGTACAGTCAACAAATGATGATGTGACAGCCTCCCGAGTGGACATGTGACATTACACGTGGCATCATGTTGGTAGATGACGTGGCATATTCGGCCAATACAATTCTGACACGTGTCATCCTGTTAGCAAAGGACGTGGCATAATCAGACAATCCTATTCTGACACATGGCATCTCGTTAGCAAACCTCTTCCGGTGGTCAAGCTTTACTTAATAAAAAGGTAGTTGAAGGGGGTCGAATTCATGACCCCCCATTTACAAGGAAAGCGCATGACCACTAGACCTCACACCTTTCGCTGGTAAGATAGGGTGGTTTACCCTATTTGAAGATAATATTGCCGAAGATAAGGGGTCTATGAGTCGAACCTGCAACCCCCGGCTCGACCCTCAAATGACTTGGTCGCTACACCACATGCATGGAGTTGATCGTTGAAGCAACAAAATCATTTTTTAAGGAGCTTCCAAGCCGATATAACTAAATTTTAAACATTAGCCCCTAAATTAAAACCATAACCATCTTGGTTTGTAAAAGCCCAATTTTCTCATATCACGAGGGGCTTAAAATATCATTTGAAGGTTAAAAAGAGGTATATAATATTTTTAAATGTTATTTTTAGGAGATATTGGAGATATGGGTATTTGCAAAATAATATGGTTTTAGCCCATATTAGCAAATAAATTGGTATATAACTTTTAGGGGATGTTTTGGCTTGGGAATGAAGAAAGTTTTCATGGAAGAGTCGATATTTTCTTTTTAGTTTGTTTACATTTCTTCAATAAATGGACTCTCATGAACCCTACATAGGAGGGTACTCTATTCAGAAAAAGGGAGAGCTAGATCTTTTTATGCATTAGATTGAATTGAAGATTTTGTTACATTATGTTCTGAACTTTGTGTATGATTGAAATATAATAGAGAATATATTTCAATTGCATGTTTCCTTGAGTTGAGTAATTAAAGAAGATATTGTGGATGCAACAACTCAAGCAAGGGCCGCTTGATATACTGTAGAACCATGTTAGTTCAAATTATTAGATTATGCATTGTAAGTTCTAATTTATAGTTTCCAATTTATACTATAATGAATGTTATATTGTAATTTTTGAATTATTAGTCTTTAATTTATATTATGTTCAATATTCACGAAGGTTAATTGAATTAGGACATGTTGTAGCATAAATAGTTATCAGTTACAATCATAAATGATAAGTATTTGTAGTAGCTAATAGTTATTAGTATTTGTTTACCCTATTTTTTAGGTAGGAGTTATTTCCAGTTAAACACTTTTGATGAGTTTATCCTTGTTCAACCACCTATACTCAGTTGATATAGGAAGTCTAGGATTCTTGAATGCATATACAGTGCCAACATCATCTTAAGTCTATGATTCCCTGGTTGACAAGTCAATGAAACCCTATTTTGAATAATGAACTACTTAATTTAGGGATCTATAGGTTTGTTAAGCTGCATGTATGATCATCTACATCAATTAATTATACATTAGGGGAAGCTCTACACTGTTTAACCATGGACTTAATTTTATTATACTCGTGTGATAGTATTGTGTGCTCTACTTAGAACTTATCAAAATTTGCATGCAATTTCCTAGTAGTAGCTTCACTAAAAAGAGCAGTATTAACTACTAGAGAGGTAGATTAAGGTGTTTTTGTGTCACCTAACCTTCACACAATCAAATTTATTTTTATCTTATTCATATCCTAGACCACTTAAGCTTTACTATGTTTAGGAGCTAAGGCCCAAATGGCTCTAGTGTCTTGTACTTGGTACTGAAACCAAAACCAAAGTAGAGATCTTTTTCTTATTATTCTCATAGAACATCCTCATCAATGTATTGAATCCTTATTGTATCTAATGCAATGGCAGAGGCACTATCCCATCTAGGTAACAATAATCATCCACTTTCTTTGACCAATAAGGATGAAATTATTTTGGACAATACCTTATTTGATCTCTTCTTGTTCTTTTTGTTTATTATCTTTAGCTCTAGATGCTAGCATTCATTTTTACTTTAATAAATATCATTATGAATTCATCATACTTGATGAAGTTATCATTTAAAAGAAACTTTTCATATGCCAAGGTTCTAACATCTTTAACAACCTTTTCACCTTCTAAATTCAGCAATGTTCTTTCAATTGGATCATCACTCAAAATAGGTATGTATCATGATGCAATTATCTGCATCATATTTTCATATATTTTTTTCTCCACTAGTCTTAGTAATGTCATATTTAACCAATGGTTTAACTTTCTTATGAAAGACCTTCTTTTAAGTGCTCTTGTCTTTTGTTACAACTAGAGCATCCACCATTGGGAAATGTTAGGTTGGCTACACTACTTCTATTGCACTTCCTTCTAGAGCTACATTTTAGACAATCTTTGGTATGAATCCCAAAGTGTCTACATTGTTTAGCATTGTAAACATTATAAGGATAGGATCCATGATATCATTAAATGCTCATTTATAATTAATATTAATGACAAGCATTTTTCTTTTCTCCAAGGAAAAATTTCACCCAATCATTTCTCCTTCTATCAATTTCTTCTAGTGTCTTACATTTTTCATCAAGTCTTTAGACTCATCATACTTGTGTTCATACCATGATCTTCCCATTTCTTTTCTAATTTTTTCAATGAATTATTTTGGGTCAAATCTTTTACCCTTTTCTAAAAACATTCTATGTTCCATCAAATTTGACCCCAAAGGGTCGAGACCTTTCATTGCATTGATCGTAAAGTTAGAAAAATTGATAGTAGAAGGAAGAATGATCCTTTCTTCTATTGTCTTAAATGAATCTTATATGATTCATTCAATTGTCATATTGCTTCTAAGAAATCCATTGTGTTAAGGACCCAAAAAGGAAGAGAATGTGGCTCCACTTTAACTCCATATACTCTAATGATTACTTTATCTTGGTGGAAGAACCAGTATCCCCAATTATGTTCAATGTCTCTCTTCACTAGACTATGTTGGCCTTAGGAAAAATTTGAAACTTTTAAACAACCTGCTCCTATGTTTCCCAAGCATATTCAAAATTCTTTGAACAAAACAAAACAAAAAATAATTATAGTCAAAATTCTAGTAGTGTGCATCCCATACATAAGTTCTCATTTGAATTAGAAAATGTGTATTATCTACAAATGTAACTATTACTCTTAAGGATTGGCCCCTTGCATTTTTTCCCAAATGTAGCAAAGATACAACAAAATAAAGAATACCACTTGAAATATGGGATTCTATTATCGAGTTTGAGAGACACCAACTTTTTATGAATACTTTCTTCCACAAAGGAGGAAAAATCAAAATGTTTATTTAGGTATAACTCATCATATGTGCTAGAATTTTTTCTTTGTAATACACCCCTAAAACTTGAAACATAGCTAAATATGTCATTTTGAAATACTTTCCAAAGGTGTCAATACCTCATGGCTCCATTTCATAAAAATGGATGTGCTTTGATCTAGCTAAAGTTTTGAGGCGGTGATTTGGTAACCATTTTACCCTGTAGAACTTACTCCTATCTTTGACATACTCCCTACATAGCACATTGAATTCAATTTTATATTTTTTCATAGGGTTTAAATTAAAAACCTTTATGACCAATTCCTTGTTTAATGTGAGCAAAATGTCTCCAATTACTAATCTTAGTTGCCTAGATTTTGGGTCATATTATTTGTTGATTGCATACACTAAATCCATACCAAAAAAGAAATTATGCACAACCAATTTAATTAATTCTAGCCTCTATATGTTCATTAACACTTGGTCTCTTCAATGACAATGAGAGTGGTGAGATGCAATGTCATGTGAGCTATGTTTTCAAGCCCTAGCCATAGATTTTTGTCATTTTTATAATTTTTTGGTGCTAGCGGGAGGGATTTAGGAACGTGGGAGAAGTATAGATTGTTCAAGATGGTGTGTGGAAGTAAGACTTGGGGATTTTATGGGTTTTTATGGTGTGGCAGTGTTTGAAGGGTCATATTCAGGGTCCTTTTATTATGTGTCTTCCCTCTTTTTGCATATGGCCTTGGCTAGAGGCTCTTGTTTCAAGCATAATATATCTTTCTAGAGGCATTGTTTGTAAATGACCCTTCTTGAGGCACAAAATGATGGTCCCTAAATCCCGAAAGTGAATGGATGCCTAGAGAGGAGCCAAGATCAATCAATTTTGGTCATTCAAATGGATTTGGTTGTAGAAGATGTCAATTATTTGATGAATCGTGCTTTAGTTTGAAATTTTATGGGGATTCAAGTATCTCTCCTCTTTTTGGAATCTTGGGCTCGATGGACACGGAACCCTGAAGGCAAGATGAAAGTGATGTTGGCAGCTAATAACTATTTTATGGTGGTTTTTAATTGCTTAATTAATTGTATAAGGCCTGTGAGGGGGTTATTTTTATAATCAGGTAGGCATTTTTATAAAGTCATGGCATGTTGGCTTTATCCTGTAGAGGAACTTTTGACAAGTGTTCTTGTCTAGGTGAGACTCTCATGGTTCTCTTTAGAATTTTGGTGGAATGATATTTTGCATGTGATCACTTTGTTTTTGGGAAATTCAGTTGGTCCATCACAACAAATGTTGGATAAAAAGGTAATTTATTATGCCCATATACACATTGAAATTGATTTAAATAATCCTTCACAAAATTCTTTGGAAATTCACCTTGGATCTACATCATGGATTCAACAATTGGACTACAAAACTCTTGCATCTTAGTGTTGGATTTGTCATGGACATGGTCACCTATAGAGGAGGTGTCCTAGGATTAGCCATGTAGAGAACCCACATAATGAGCCTCCTTGTGAATCACCTAAGTTGGACAAAGGAAAAACTCCCATTTCGAGGGAGGAAGCAAATAATGATGCTTTTATTTTGATAAAGTCTCAAAATAAGGGTAGAGGGAAAAAAAGAACTCTTAAAGATAGACAAGATAATAGTATTTTTAATTGTTTTGATGCGCTAGATGATTTGGACCAACAAGAGGTGAATCCTGGTGAGATGCATCTCAAAGTTGGTAATTTAGAGGTGGATTAGGAGGCAACTAGGGAGGAGGTTAATCAAGATAATTTGCAAGGTGGGCTTCTAGTTTACAGATGGATACTAACATTGATCTTGGAAACTCATAAGATTTGGAGGTAACTAAAAATAATGAGATGTTTGATGGATTTTCCTTGGCTATGTTTTCTCCCTCATTGGAGAAGGTGAATCTGGATTTAGGGAAAGGAAGTAGAACCCCGCCCACCTTAGGGCTACATCAAAAGAACCTCAAGAAGGGATCCCCAAAAAAATATCTCAAGATGGGTTGGAAGAAAGACCAGGATGAAATTAAATTAATAAAAGAGACTTTGGTGGAATTAGAGTCGGTTAAAACCATTGATTCTCATTTCTCTAGTTCTAAAAGATTATTGTCCTTTCTTGGAATGTAAGGGGCTTGAACAATGGCCCTAGACAAAAAGTTGTTTGAGATTTTGTTAGAGTTTATTTGCCAAATATTATATTTATCCAAGAGACAGAGCAATCAATGGAAAGTATGTATAGTGTGGCTTCCAAATTATGGTGGAAAAGTCATTTTTAGTGTATTGGTGCTTAGGGTAATGAAAGGGCATAGCTTGTTTATGGAACTCATTGAAAATTAATCCTATTTCATGGATCTCTAGTAGATTTTCAACTTCTATGGTTGATTCTAGTTTGGATTTCAGAGAGATTGTGTTGTTTTCCAATGTATATGCCCTAACTAATTTTCTTGGAAAATCCCTACTCTGGTCTCATATTTGGTATATTCGTTCCTTAGTTCAATGAATTAGCCCCTTCAATTTTCTTTGAGTAATTATGGGAAATTATAAAGTTTTACTTATTAGAGGTGTTGCAAGAATCTCACAAGAATGAACAATTGTTGAGAGCTATGAATTCTATGCTTCTTGCCCTTATAACTAAGATTGAAGGGGCTAATTCATTGAACTTGTCTAGGCCCATAACTCTTTGTAATGTGGTTTATAAGATTCTCTCTAAGTTGATTGTGGAGAGGCTTAATCCATGGATTAATAAGCTCATTTTTTAAGAGCATGGAGGTTTTGTAGCAAATAGACAAATTTTGAATGGAGTGGCAATTGTTGTTGAGGTCATTCATTCCATGTCAACTTTAAGGGAGAAGGATATATTTATCAAAATAGACATGGCCAAACCATATGATCAGGTCAAATGGTCATTCCTTTAAAAGGTATTCCTAGCTTTTTTATTTAGTGTTGACTGGGTTAAATAGGTGATGAGTTGTGTTACATCTACCTCCTTTTCTATGTTTGTCAACAGTGAGTGATAAGTCTTGGAAATTTATTCTTTTCCTTGTTTAATTTTCATACTTTTCATGATATTTCTATGGTTTCAAATACATTACCTAGACCTTCCTACTTATTTTAAAGTATTAAAGCATTAAGGATAATATATATTATATTGCTAAATGATTGTGTGAATCTATGAATATGCAACATGCCAATTGTTCATG
>VDFB02358411.1:0-40000 GCA_007258455.2 Sequoia sempervirens | reverse complement strand
CAAATGCTACTTGGCATTTTTCCATCCACTCAAAATTTTTCCCTTTCCTTTGTATTGAAGTAATAAGAAAGGCTATCCTAGAAAAGTTTGCAACAAACTTCCTATAGTAGCCTACCAAA
Organism: Sequoia sempervirens; assembly: GCA_007258455.2. Classification (NCBI taxonomy): domain Eukaryota; kingdom Viridiplantae; phylum Streptophyta; class Pinopsida; order Cupressales; family Cupressaceae; genus Sequoia; species Sequoia sempervirens. The sequence continues at coordinate 39,881 of VDFB02358411.1, read as the reverse complement.
CCCATGAAACTTCTAACCTCAGGTACATTCTTAGGCACTGGCCACTCTAATACTACCTTTATTTTGGTTAGATCAACTGAAATCCCTTTAGCTAAAATCACGTGACCCAGGTATTGTACTTTCTTTTGAAAGAAGGTACACTTAGAGAGTTTCACATATAACTTTTGTTCTCTTAACTATTGGAGAACTATCTCCAAATTCTTGCAATAAACCTCCTCATTCTTGTCCAATAAATTAGGATGTCATCCAATAAAACCAAAACAAACTTATCTAATAAATCCCTAAATACATTGTTCATTAGGTTCATGAATTATTTCGATGCATTTGTAAGCTCGAAAGGTAGGATTGTAAACTCATAATGCTCGTATTTGGTCCTGGAAGTAGTCTTGAAAATGTCTTCATCTTTGATCCTCACTTGGCGGTATCTTGATCATAAATCAATTTTTGAAAACACAATCGCTCCTCGCATTTGATCAAAAAGATCATCTATACGTGGCACTGGGTACTTATTCTTTATTGTAGCTTTATTAAGAATTTGATAATCTATACACAAGCGCAGTGTACCATCCTTCTTCTTCATGAAGATCACAGGCGCTCCCCGGGGTGAAACACTAGGTCTTATCAAACCCTTGGATAACAACTCTTCTAGTTGTTCTTTGAGCTCCACTAATTCTGTTGTTATCATCTTGTAAGGCACTTTGGAAACAAGTTCCAATCCTAGCACTATATCAATGGAGAAATCAAATACCCTCTTAGGTGGTAATCCAGGTAATTCTTCTAGAAATACATCTGCAAACTTTTTCAAGATAGGATATTTCTTCATATCCATCTCTCTAGTTTCCATAATTTCTCCTTCCTCAACCTCTAGAGAATCTTGTGGTTCACAATTCATGACATTATCTTGAGGAGTGAATTTCTTGAGTTCATCTATTTTGACAGAAAAAAGTTGGCATCCTTTCTTTTTCTCCCTAAGAATTTTCATGGCAACTTAATCTCTCTTGGTGTTCCTTGCAACATCACCCAATTTCCTAGATCATCAAGACACTCTACTACATTGGAATGACAATCCACTTTAGCTCTATGTTTCCATAGCCAATTCATTCCTAAAATAACATCATAAGATCCTATGGGTGCTACGTACAAGTTTACTTCTATTGAGAAACTAGGAAGTTCTACACTAGCATCGAACAAGCATTGCTTCACCATTGCTCTTGTCTGGTTTGCATACTCAACAACCCAAGATTTTTCCATAAATCTAGCTTTTCTAGATATTTGATTAGCTACTCTAGGTGAAATTTTTTTTTTGTTGCTCCAATATCAATGAGTATGGAAATAGGCATACCAAATAAAATACCTGGAGTTTCCACTGAAATAATTTGATACTCTGCTTGTCGATTGTTTAGGGCGGCATGTATTTTCTATTGGAATTCCATGTGCTAGGAAGGAAGAGGATTTCCATGTGATTGTGACCCAGAAGGCTTGTTCAGATAATTTACTCCATAATTGTTTCCACCATAGTTGAAACATTCCACTACTGGTCCTTTCTTCCTTGCAAACCCATCAAGTCCACTAGCATTTCCTCCAACATTGTTGAAATTGTTGTTATTACTATTATTGTAATTATTCCTTTTGTGTTCCCTCCTTGATTCTCTTCCATTGTTTTGGGGTCCCTTATCCCCTTGCTTTTGAGAATCTTACACTTCATCAAACTTCTTTGGAGTCTAAATAACTTGGATCCCTCCAAAATTCTTTCGGTTTCTATTCTCTCAGTAGATTGAGATGGCTTTAAGCTTATGTTCTTTCTTGACAACCTTTTCATAGACTAGATCCATAGTGGCTAGACCGTGCACATCTACTTCTCCACCTATTTGGTTATTAAGCCTTGTAATGAATTTCTTGATATAGAATCATTCATCCTTTTGATACATTGGTACCTATTGTAAGAGATGAGTGAACTTTTCCCAATACTCATTTACTATCATATCTCACTGTCTCAAATTCTAAAAATCAGTGTTTCTGGTCATAAAAGAGTTGGGATAGCCACCTTTTTCAAAATATTTCCACAAAATCATTCCATGTAAGCTTCAAGGAACTGAGTCCAAGTTCCATTTTATTATTCATCCACCAGTTAGAAGCTTCTCCTACTAACTAGTAGGCTCCCCAAATAGCTTTAGTAATTTCAGAATAGTTTTTGAACTCAAAATATTTTTCCATTTCGATTAACCAAGCCTCAACCTCTTCCTCACTGGTGCTTCCTTTGAATTTGGGTGGGGTAATTTTTCTCATATCCCTAGAAAGTTCGGTTGCCAACCGCTTCCTACTGGTTCCTTCAGATTGAGAGTGTGATTTCTCATTCTCATGTTTGTGGGTCTAAGTATGATTGTAAGAATTATCTCCCTCTTCTTCATTGAAAGGAACTTTTTCATCTTCTTCATTAATTAGGACATCTTTTTCTACTCTATCATTTTCCCTCACTTCTTGCTCAAGATTACCCAACCTTGCATTAGTTTCATGTATGATAGCCAAAATTTCGTCCAATTTGGCTTCAGTACCATCTAAACCTTGTCTAACTTCTTGGCTCCCTCCAAGATTAGTCCTTGTTCTCACCATCCTTTGCAAGAAAAGGGTTTATACCTGAAGGTTTATCTTTATTAGACTCCATCATGTTTTATCTTAACACATTGAAAACATTTAAATGAGCATTCATTCACACGTAAATTAAATTTCACATAAGATTTGTGAACAAGTTTTGATAAAAAATATAACTCTCTTATTCACAAGTATCTTAATATCCTTTATATTTACATAGAATGACTATTTAAACAGTTGAGTGGAGAGTATCCATAGGACTCACTCTTAGATACATAACTCAACGGGGTGTGCCCCTCATATTTTTGTTCATCTCTCATTTGCTCATCTCTATCCCAAAAGGGGTAATAACCTTTAGATTTATCTTTTGAAACATAGTTATGAGGGACATATCCCTCCGATTCATTGCTTGAGAAAATTACAATCACTTCCGTTGAAGGTAGAACTCGAGGGTCCCTAAATATTAATGTAGGACTGACACTACATTCATAGGGCATATCCATGTAAAGTGACAGGGTGTCAAATTTTTCTAGTGAGACTGGAGGTAAGTAGTTGAAGTTGGCCTCCTCCTTCATCCTTCTCTTTACTTGGCTATTTCAAGAAATTACGTGATTGATTGTCTCAATATTGCTCAACCAAACAAAATTTCATAGTTGGTTCCCTCTATCGTACGAACAATGGCCTCTTTTTCCTTCTTTGCCCTCAGGTAGTGCTCATTCCCGATTATTGACTTCCTTGCAGTTAACTTTAGATGCACCATCTAGGCACAAGAATTTACAAACATTAGTCTCATTCAATGTTGGATGGAAAGTATGGTGAGCACATAGGTTCCAAAGTTAAACCTGGTAGCTCTGATACCACGTGTAACATGCCAATTGTTCACACAAGTAAATTTCCTAGGTTTTTTTACCTCATGTAAATAAACTATGTTTCATTCCCATTGCAATAATTTTTTTCTTTCCCATAAGAGAATATTTGAGCATAATTGACATAACATAATTCTAAAGTATTGATTCCATTCTCAATATAATATATCACTTTTATAATTTTACAAATAATATATACAAAGATACATACATTGCTCAACTGAGCTTCACAGGCAATAGATACAAATGGTCTAGGAAATTTCTTTTCAAATATCAGTTGCCAACTGATGAGGAGAAGCATCACTCAAGTGCATTTCCTCCAACCATGAACTTAAATGCGATCCCTCGCACATCTACCACATATGGTAAGATGACCCTACCCTTCGACGAAGGAATTGGTAAGGTTACCTCATAACTATAACCTTCCTAAGCTTAGTGTTGTGTCCTACATAACTAGAACTTGTAAACCCACTACAATCTTGAACTAGTATGCATAAATGGAACATAGTGAATTAACAGTGCAACTAGTGGCAAATTACACTACTTTGGCCAAAGTATTCTTCACTCAATACTTCAAGTGAAAGTCATCCTATTCACAAACACTACCATAGCTCGATTTGATTTAAGACCATTAAATACTATGCATAGGTAATTCCCTTCTGCAGGTAATATTTAACCCAAAAAACCACCTATTCCCTTTTCCCAAATCACAATAATATTTCTACCAAGCAAGCATAAGTTATCCCCTTCATTAGACAATCTAATCGGGCAGGTATAACATATGAGCTTTCTAAGATTGCAAGATAACTTTGTATCAAATAACTTCTTAAGCTATTCACGCTTTCATCAATCCTAGTATATAATACTATTGCTAACATTCACTCCTTAATATGGAGTATGTATAAACACTCATAAGGAAATCATGACAAGATTCTTTCCCTTTCCAATATGCAAATTTATTCTTTTCTCTATTTTAGCAAATTAATGCATTTCTCCTAACAATACAAACAACACATTCAATCTTTCCAAAAATAGATCAAACATAAAATGAATAGAATCACATGCCTGATATAAGCTATACTCCAATTGACCAACTGGTTCCTTAGCTAAATCCACTCTATCATTGACATATACATGTATACATATCCCATCGACTAAATATAGTCATACCAAGAAGAACTTGCATGCACCAAGCACTTTTCACAAACCAAGAATGCTCACAATAGAAATCATGATCCTTTCTAATTCAAACACAAACATGACTAATTATGACTTACCCATTTCCCAAAACTATAACTTAGCCTAACCATTTTATAAGTGAGTGTGTGAAAGCTTAGTTAGGTTTCATTTAAAGGTTACCCGTCCAAGTCCTTCTCCTAAGTGATACTTCCCCTCTCTTTAAGAGGCTTGATCCTATATCTGCATTAAACTCAATATATTTTCAACACTAGTCAGCCGTTCATCAAATCAATCATTTGCATTATACATTTTATAGTCAGAATATTAAATTCAATCAACATTCACTCCTCATATTCATCTCATTATAAACATCAAATGATATTAACATTCATTCATAATTTTCTCAATGATTTAGGTAAATGAAGTACAAACTCATGTGTATTTCAATCAAAGTTACAAATACATTCATATATTCAGTATTTTAACCAATCATAGTAATAGTAAATAGATAAACATATAACGGGGTGTAACAAAATGTCTATGAAATTTAATAAAGTTTTATGTTGATTATGGTTATTAATGATAAAGATATTCCTTTGAATTAAACTAACCACTATAGTGAAGAATATGTCAACCCTCAACAAAAAGTATGCCAACTCATGGCAAAGGATGCCTATCACCTTTCAGCCAAGGGGATGATCACCTACAACACATGCAATCTTCCATAGTTGATGGAGGTAGTGGTCGAAGATTGGAGAATGATTTATTTATATATCATTCTATTTTTTCTTTATGTTGTCACCAAATAGAGACAGTCACAGAGGGAAGAATATATTTGTAATAACAATGGTCACGACTCACAAATAGTTATGCTCTATTGAGCATGTTTTTAGTTATAATTGTCTTCTTTATGATATGGAGTCTTATTGTAATTATGACATGCTCACCTTTGAATGCTCAATTTTTCATTACTATTTAGAATAAGATTGAGTCCTCTTCCTATGTTTTTGGGAGGGTTGGCAATTATTTACAAGTTATTTTGAGTCCAAGAATAATTGGACTCTCAAAATCTTGTATATATGTTAGATCTTGTGAGAGGTCAAGGATATAGTATGCTAGTGTTAGTAGATTTGGATATAAGTACTTTTCCTATCAAGTCAATAGTTTGTTCTTAATTTGTGTTATCTATTCAAATTGCATTAAAGATGGATTTAGGCTTTTCCATGAAATTTTGAGTTAATATTTAAGAGGGATATCATGGGATTGCATTGGCTCAAGTAAGGGCCACTTGAGGTAACTACAATGCTTCTTGTAGTTTAGGTTATTACTAACAATAGAATAGATTGCTAAGCTATATTTCTTGATTTAAAATTGAATTGAATTGTTGAAGTAGTAATTAATTGTTGTCATAGTTATTTTAAGAATTTGTAGCATAGTTGAATTATTAATTACTATGCAATTAGGTTTTCTTCTAGATCAAGTTGTTTTTAGTTACTTTTCTTTCAGGTGAATTTGTTTTTGTTGACTCTTCTATACATAATTGATTAGGACAACTTAGAATTCTTAGTTGCACATACAATGCCAACACCATCCAAGAAATTACAATTCCCTAGTTGATAAATTAAACGTAGGACATCTAGGTTAGTGAATTGCTTAATAAGGGATCAATTATTCCATTGAGTTGTATGCATTAATTTCTTATATAAATTGATTGAACATAGATGGAGCTAGACAATGAGCCTTCATCCTTGTTTGGTGCCTCTAGAGGTCTCCAGTAGGGAGATCCTTTTTCACCTTATTTGTTTATATTATTGGCTGAGGGCCTAACAAGAGTTGACAAAAATCATTTAATTCAAGGTTATATTCAAGGTTGGTGTTGGTATAGTGACATGTCATCTTTGTCTCATTTGCAATTTGTAGATGACACTGCATTGATGGGAGTTGCCAAATTTAGAGAAGCATCCAACTTCAAACAAGCATTGGATATCTATCTTTTAGCCTTAGGTCAATGGATCAATGAAGGTAAATCCTCCATTTTTTTCTTCAATACCCCTTATTATTTCAATGTCCGATTGCTCAGATTCTTAGATTTCAGATTAGAGCTCTTCCTTTGGTGTACTTTGGCATTCCTCTCTATTGGATCCTTACCTAAGGGGACTTGGAAAAGTGTGTTGGATAATTTTCATGTGAAGGTTAGCTATTGGACCCATAGGTGACTCTCCTTTGTTGGGAGAGTATTGCTATTGAAGTTAGTGGTCCAAGTTCTTCCTATTTATAGGTGCTTGGTCCAAGTTACTTCTACGAGTTTCATTAAGAATTTGGATGCTCTTGCAAGGAAATTCTTGTGGGCAGAAATTTGGCTTCATTGAAGTGGATTTTGGTTAAGTGGGAGACTATCTTCAAACCAAAATAGAAGGACAGTCTTGGGCTAAGCCATGCTAGCCTCAATGGTCAGGCCTTGGCTACTTAACTTTATTGATGGTGGTGCAGTAATTAGGACCAAGATTGGGCTAAAATTCTTTCCTCCAAGTATCTGAGAGGGGTGGTGAGGGAAGATGTGCCCAGGGTAAGTTTGTGGAGTAAGGGCTCTATAATTTGGGATACTCTAAAAAATAGTGCCAATTTGATTAAGAAGGGTTTGTTTTGGATTTGTCATAGGGGCTTTGAAGCTATTTTTTGGTATGACTTTTGGGATGGTTTTCCCCCAATCATGTCCATGTTCCCTCATTTACAAGTTATTTTTCATTATTTCAGGGAGGCTAGGTGGTCTCAAGTTGAGGAATTTAAATATTCCAAGAGCTTGGGCAAGTGGTGTTTTGATGGAAGGATCCTTCATAGTGATCGGTTGGAGGCTCACTTGAAGATCAATGAGAGTTAAAAAGGAATTTAGAGAGAAAATATTGTAGTTATCTGAGGGGAGAGATACCATGGCTTTGAGTTGGGACCGTAGGGGTGTATTTGGTGGCCTCTGGATATCAGGAGTTTAACCTTCAAAAATATGGGGGGAATGAAAGTGAGATGGTGGAAGAATGTGTAGAATAAATTTACTTGGCCCAAATGAAAATTCTTCCCATGGCTTGTTTCTTAGAATAGGTGTCTCACCTGGGATAACCTATGAAAGAGAGGGTTTCAAGGGTTGTCTATTTGTGTCCTTTGTGGCAATAGTGAGGAATTCTCACTTTTTTAGTGTTCCTTCTCTAGAGACATCTATCACTTAAGGTGGCATGTATAGAAGCAAGCATGTGCTCATGTTTCTTCTTTGGTTTAGTTTTGGAGGAGTTTGGGGAGGCCTCTAGCTAAGGCCTTCTTTCTTAAGGTGGTATGGAGAATTGGGCCCTCAGTTATCCTTTGGTAAATATGGTTGGAAAGGAATCATAAAATATTTCAGGGAAGGAATTTGGTGGTCCAACAACTTTGGCAGAGAATCAATGGCATGGTTCAAGAGATGGTGAGAGCTAAATCTGAGGTGTTTGTCCCATTGGAGATTGATGATGAAGATGCGATGAAGAGGTTGGGATTATATGGTAATAATCTAGGACTTTCATTGGTGAGGAGTTGTCATTCCAGAAGGAAAACCCAAAGGGATGGTGCATGGTCTCCACCCTTTGGTGTTCTAAATACTAATATTGATGGCTCATCTAGGGGAAACCCTAGGTATGTTAGGATTAGTGGAGTTAGGAGGGAAAATATTGGTACTATTATTTTCCTATTTTCCATATATAAGGGACAACACACTAAAAATATTATGGAAGGTCTTGCTATATTTATAGCTCTTGAAAGGGCTTGTTCACTTGGTTGGAACAAGATTATTTGAGTGTAATTCATAGATTTTGATTATGTTGAATGGGAAAAAATTGGATAGAGTCAATTTCCAATTGGATTTGGTGGCTCGACATATTCTTTGATTGAGTTCTTTAATATAATTTTCCTCCTCTATCCATATCTCGTGGGAGTGGAACAATGTTGATAATTGCTTGGCTAAATGGACATATGGGAATATGGGGGACTGGCAAGTGGATTGGGAGAACTTATTTTGAGATTATTCCTAGAGTTTGGATAAGTTTATTATTGAGTGTATAGCTAGATGATGGGTCTAATTGTTGGGTTTCTTGGGGGGTATTTCTCTCCATATGGTGGTGTTTTTCAGGTTTTGTTGGTTGTTTCTTTTGTCCCTTGATTGGTAGGGATGTGTCTTAGTTTGGAGTGTATGTTAATTTTTTGATTTAATAAATTTTTACCCCTTCTTTCAAAAAAAGGTCTAACCTCTATATGTTTGAAATGGGGGTGAGGCTTGTGGTGTGGTAATAATAATAATAATAAAATACGAATTAGTAAAATGGATTATAACACCCCTAACTATTTTTGTCCTATCCTACAATCTATCTAATATTATGCTTATACCTTGAGCATGTTTGGTTTTCTTCATAGATCTAGGTAATTGACCAATTAGGTTTTGATCAAAACTTCTCTTAGGTTTACCATGGTGGGATGAAACATGACTCATTTTAGCAATATAAGGATTTGACAAGTGTAATATATTTAAGAAAAATGGAAACTATAGGTATTCACTTACATATCAAGCTCTATTGAAATGAACCAACGATTTTTAACCTAAGCCATAACTTCCTTAAACAATGATAGATTTGAAAAAACTTGGAGAAATATACATTTTTTTGTTATGAGTGAATGTTTATGGCCTTCTAATTTCTAGCAAACACTCCTCAAATAACATTGAATTCTAGATTGAGATGCACCTTTGATCTTTTCACACATAGTTGGAAAAAAAATTCTAGTGATTCAAATGCCAAGACTAAATCTATTTGTTCATGTTTCCAAATTTTTATTAAATGCATGTACATGTTTTAACATAAGGTGTTTAGACTTAATATTATTTCTTTAATCAAACTTTGATTTTTTTTCCCTTGATCTCATTAGATAATTGGGATCGACGACTACTACATATGGTGCATTGCATGAAAATTTTGACAAGCATCAAATTTTACATAATTTCTTGACACATAGGAACACCTAGTGATATGTCATGCAACATGACCTAACAACCTTCACATGGCTAATAGGAATCTTAAACTTAGATAAAAATACTTGCAGGCCCACCCAACCTTTATTAAAATAAACTTATCACTCATCACATTCTCATGAAATATTGTTCCTTTAGAAATTGCGATGCCTTAGATTGAACATAATACAATATAATTCTTCCAAGTGTCCTCCAACTAAACATTCACAACTAAATCAACCTACTTAGCATTTATTGTACTTAAATTGGAAATCATATGAGAAAACTTGTGACGTGAAGAGTAGACACACTATAATGAAATGTTGCTAGATATTCATCTTGGCAGATAGAAAATGAATATTCTAAATTTATTAATCATTTGATCCAATTATGAGTATCCTTATTGAAGTAAAAAATTTGTAAGGAAGCTAAGGTAGTGGAACAACTTCCTACACTAATCTTGAAAGGAGGGTAATGTAAAACTTTATAGATCTTTACAACAGTTACAAAAAATTAAACAAAAATAAACATTAATAACATGCATACCACAACACAGTAATTTACATGGGGAAAACCATTTTGGGAGAAAAACCTCACACTCCAAAAGCTACCCAGTATATTATTCATAAATCACGAAGATTACAATACACTTGTAGAGCAAACTTCTCATACAAGTATCACCAACCAGAGATTTGGAGGCAACATAACAACTATCAAACTCTCAGAATACATCACAATACACATGTAGACATCTAAATTTGGACACTTAATTTATCCAAATTCATCCCCTTTCATCTTATTTTTGTTAATTAAGTAATACTGCTATTATTTAATTAATATCTTGAATTCTGCCAAATCCCTAAGGTATTTATTAATTAAATACCTTACCCTCTTTAATCCCCTTTTCATCAAATAAATTAAATAAATAATACATTTATTTAATTCCTCAGATGTCATTTTCATCTAATCCTAATCCATCTCCTAATTTCTTCATTAGGGATGTGCACATGCCTAATCCTTGATTAGGATGTGTCACATCTTCCAACTTTTGCAAGTTGGCTTCTAATCCTCATTTATCTTCTAATTCTGATTAATTAATCTTAATCGACCTTGGTCAACTCTCTCCATCCCCAAGGAATTTTTAATTCCTTTTTATTCCTCAAGAATCCCTTTTCCCATGCATCTTCTAGAACCTTTGACTTGTCACATCAAGTCACATGTGACAAACTCCCACCTTTTGGGAACATTGTCTTATCTACAGTTCTTCCAATCATTGTGAAATTAAAATTCACTTTTATTCACCCAAGATTCTTCCCATCTCCCAATTACTTGGAAGGTACTTGTCCCTTCCTCCACCTCATGTACCTTTTGGCCACCCACTTACACCTCATCTCCCCTAGTTCACCATCCACATGTCAAGATGTGAGGGATTGTGGGTTCTCAACCCACCATAGCCCTTCATCTTGGGATGCATCTCTCAACCGTTGAATTCTCTAGAGAATTCAAATTCTCCTATAAATACCCCCTCCTCAAGAGCATTTTCAACACTTAGCCATTTGATAACTACATGCTGCCAATTTGCATTCTCAATCATCTACCATCATCTAGCTGCCCATTCTAATCATTTTGCACATTCAATCTTGCATTTAGTCACTCAAGAAATCATCTAAGGAGCACACAAAATCATCCCAAGCAAGGGCCAATCAAGGAGACATCAACAGCAAGGAAGGTGAAATTGTTTGTATCTTATTTTGTCCACTTTCCTTCTTGTTTTATCACTCTTTTGGCTAATCTTGAAGTGTCCTTAGTCTTTTATCACTTGCATTTTTAAGTTACTTTGCACATTAGAGTAGGATAAAACATTAAGGTTCACAACACAATTATAATATAATTCCCTCATAAAATAGGGTTTCCTTCTAGGGTAAGACAAGACAACAAAATATCTACCATCAAATATGATACCTAATGATGAAGAGTCCATATTTACAATATTAAAATATACATAAAACGTGGCTTTTGAAGGCATGTCCCTTGAACCCCCCACTAGGGGGATGGGCCCCCCAGACCCCACAAGAGTACACCCCTACACCCCCATGCTCAAATATATTAACCTCTTATAATTACAAGGTTGAGACATCATTTTTCCTAACATTCTCCCACTTGTTAAACACCTTATAAGAGTAACGAGAGGATCAATATTATGATTTAATTTCTAGGGTCTGAGAGGCCCATAGAATCTAAACACTAGATCCAAACATCTCTATGCTCACAACCTTAGTTAAATAATCTACAACATTAATCAAATTCTTTACCTTAACTAGCTTCACCTTGCCATCCTTAACCATAACCATAACCAAATGATTTTGTACATCAATGTGCTTGGTCCTGGCATGAAATGTCAAATTCTTAGCTAGGTAAATCGCACTCTAATTATCATAATAAATTGTCACTACACCTTGTTTTATTCCAACATCTGAACATAGTATCTCAAGCCAAATGACTTATTTACAAGCATGAGTAGCTACCATATACTCAACTCTAGTAGTGGACAAAGAAACCACAACCTATTGCTTACTCATCCAACTGATTACACCACCAAATAAAGTAAACACATAAGCATTGGTGGATCGTTTGCTATCAATATCACTTGCCCAATCTGAATATCAAGGTAATTGTTTTCTCTTATCAAATTACCATGATAACACAAGGAATACTCTGAGGTACCCCACAAATATATGAATACTCTTTTAACTACATCCCAATGAACTCTACCTTGATTAGACATATATTTGGAAAAAACTCCTACTACTTAGGCAATGTCTGGTCTAGTGCAGACCATAACATACATCAAACTTCCAACTACAATCTAGTAAGGCACTCTTCTCATATCTTCCATATAAAATGGGGATGTTGGACAATCTAAAATAGATAATTTCATTCAAGCTATAAAAGTAATGCACAATAGACTACAATCTTGAATGTTAAATCTTTATAAAATTGAATTTCATGTAGGGTCCCTCCATAATAACCTCTCTCAATTTTCTTATCTCCAAACCATTTGACCATGATTATAATGTATGAAAAGTTGTAAAAAACATCATTTATGTTAAGCCAAAACTTTCCAGGAGCCATATTTTGCGTTCTTCATCTCATGGGGCTAAACCAATTGTGTGAACACATCAGGGTGTGTGGGTGAATGATAGGGGATGCCTTATTTTACACCCTAGTTGTCTTGATTGTTCCAAGCTACACTATTTAGACATAGTCTATTAAGATCCCTAAGTGCAAAAAATTCCAAACTATGATGGATTGGTCCTCACTATCCATGACACCTACAAATGTTTCCTTTCAAACTATAGGTGGATATGATGTCCCTCTATAATAACCTATCTCAATTATAATCAACTGGACACCATTTGACCATTCTAATAATGAATGCATTCTTGTAAAAAATATCAGGTGGGAGTAGTGTAATTATGGAAATAGGTTTTTTTGCATTCTACGTATTGTGGGGCCCAACCGGCTATGTAAAAATGTTGAGATGGGTGATTCAATACCTCAAAATACCTAGATTCTTATTTTCTCATGGAAAACTCTCCTTTTTAGTGAAGATATCCATCATTACCTCTTTAAGCGATCTTCAATAAACCTTAAGGCAACTTGTCAACCTGCTTTCATGGTGATTTCATGAGTAATAGGGATCTAGATGGCATGATAATAGTCCCATATGAGCATCATGGCTGAGTATGATAGTGGATAGTCCTAGGGTAGTAGTCAATAAACCCTTACTCACTCAATCCTATATTTATATTCATGCTCTTATATGGAAACAAGGGTTTGAACCAAATATTTTTTCTCATATTCATATTGATGTAAAAAAAAGTTTGAACCAAACCATGGAGTTCAAAATTCAAGCACATATATTTTCATTTACATAAAAGAATGTTATTCAATACAAATATTTAATTACATAATAAACATTAAAAAACAAGCTACTCAATCTCTAAATCACGGCAAGGCAAACCTATACTCCTTTCATACTTTGTTATAAAGAAGGAATATAAATAAATGAATTAAACAAGGTAAAATACCTCTCTTTGCAAGTAAAATCCATCAAGATGAAGGAAATAATTTCTTCATTTAACCAATCCTTTAAAGAGAATCTATAAGACTCCATGTTAGCTCTTCAAAGATCCCAAACAAAAACTAAGAAGGAAGATATTATTCTAACACTCAAGAGAGCATAAACAAGCTCTTATAACACACACACACACACACAAAAAAAAACTCAAAATGAAAATCCTTTCCTAAGTGCTCAAGAATTCCATTAGAGTTTTGTCTTAAATGCTTGATCTCAAATACCTATCCCCAAAATTAAATAGTTAAATATAAAGGAAGGAAATCCTTTCTTAAATCTAAGCATAGGGTTAGATAAAACCCAAACAAAGTTCACATGCTCTAACCAATACAATGACACAACATGTGTTCATTCCCTCTCCAAGAAGTCCAAACCAAGAAAGTTAACAAAATTCACTCTTACAAAAGAATGAATCCAAAATAAAAAGATAATTAATACCCCTTACACCAATTTCATACCATTTTTAACAAAATATGAGAATGCTTATCAATGCACGTAATGATTCTTTCATAAATAACACCTTATATTCATAATATGATGAAGATTTAAAATTTTATCTTCCGTCTAATTATTATTTTCTATGCATGATGTGTCTACTTCCTCTCTTTATATTTATGATAGTGCCAAATGCAAATAATTATGGAAATGATGATCAATCTTATATGGTTTCTATACATGAATTGTCTCATGATAGATCTATTTAAATATCTTCTTTCCACATAAGATTGGTGAATATAAGGTAGATGTTGTCAATTTCCATGTTCCAATACTAACACACACCTATTATAGAGAATTTGGACTAAAGACACTCATCCAACCAATCATACTATCCAACACTCCCCAACTTCCTCTTCATCCAATAATTTTTTTGTCGATCATGACATTTATTATTGTTATCCCTAAACTTATTGATACCCATTTTCTCACAAACATGAAATGTTATATGGAAAAAATGTTCAAGATACTAGTATTTGGATTTAAAGGAAAAGGAGTTAACCCTCATGAAAATGGTATTATTGAACCCACTTCTTGTAAACCATATCTTTATAAAACTAGCCTTTGGTATTCCCCATTTTTTATTCATCCACACCCTTGTATTCTTGTGCTCTCTATGATTATTTCCATCCTTTGATCCATTGCTACTAAAAGTATATTTCATCACTATAGATTATGTAGTTGTGTCATTCATTTATATAATAAAAATGATAGGAAAAAATTGACCACTGTCCTCTCATGTTCTTACCCCATATCACTTTTATTTGGATTTTTCTTTTCCTTTCCCCTTATTCTCTTATTTATACACTTTTATCCATTTCTACTCTCGTTGTTTTTTTATATCATTTTTCTTCTCCTTTATTTTTTTCTCTAACACCTCTAACACATACAATATTACAACATAGATGAATTGGTTCCTCAGTGACATCTATTACTTATGTAACACCAAGTATTTTTTTCCCAAAACCATCTTACCACCCATCCTTTATCCTTTATCATACACTATACATTACATTGCTTGACCTAGTCACATACCTACTTACACCACCTTTTTCCATGTGGAATGTCAAATATTTAATTCCTTCCCACATTCAACTCACTTTCACCATTTACCCTAAGTATTTTAACCTAACATTTTGTATGATGATAATAATTAAGTCTATGAATTCTTTCTCCCATCTCTATATTCCTCACATCTTAAACTCAACTGTAACTCTTAGAACCTTAAGTGGATTACAATTTGTCTCAATACCACCTATATATGTGCACTATTTTTAGCATGTAGATGTCTATTATCTTGAGGAGAAAAGGGTTATCAATGTCTAGGGATAACAAAGCAATATTTTCTCAAATAATACTACAATAGCATTATGAATATGGAAGGTAATGCATAAAATCATAGATCATAGAGACATTTGAAGGATTTGAGAAAAGCTTAAGCAACTATTGGGAGATGGTATGATTATCATAAATAGTTGTTCTTGCAATGCTTAATCACTACACATGCATTGGAATTTTTGATACACACATAAGGTGCATATTTATTCCACATGGCCATTGATTGTCATCTTTTTTTCTCTTCACTGTCATGATACTTTATGTGAGTTGATAATAATAAATTGTTGAAAGGGATAAGGAAACGCAATTTCCAACAACCAAAACATCTTGTTGTAAACATATATTATGATGGATGTTTACCCAAACTATTTGACATTTCTAGTGTTTGACAAAATTTTCACAATGATTCTTGTACTAATGACTTATTGATGCAAACTCTCTCTCTCTCTATCTCTCTCTCTCTCTTACAACAAACACACAACTCACAACAACAAGATTTCAACAAAACACAATTAACTCACAATATTCTACCCCAAATTAAACTTTATTCAAAACAAATATTGCAATAAATCTTTCATCACATTATTTCATTCATTTCGAACAATTTACAATTTGGTTTCATAGATCCAAGCATCTACTATCCACATTTTCTTCTCTAACTTGTCTTGTCAAGTTGGATTCTTTTCCCACCAATCTGCCTCCCTTCATTATGCCACAATTTCCTTTTATCTTTGCATATTTTCCATTCCTCTAACCTTGCTAAGTCCTCTTTATTATATATTCTTTATATTTTTCCAATTTCCACAACCTATCCTCTTAATGTTCCATATTTTAATTAAATAGACAAAGTTTTTAACTATTAACTTTTTTTCCAATTTATATGGCATGACCCCCTCCCATGTTGAGTGCCCTCCACTCTTCTACTGCATGGGAATTTATCTCAACAAACCTCCTATGTTTCTATTTACCGTGCACCACTTTTGTTTCTGAATTCATAACCATATTACTCTATATGGTTCTCCACCCACATTCTTCCCTCTCCTCCAACACTAATTTTTTTTAGTGCTACCAATTTTGTATTAGTTTTGTCTTAATTGGAGGACTTCTCTCTCTTGGTGCGACCTTAACTACAAGTTAAACATTTTATTTTCTCCCTTATATTTCCTCTACATAGGTCTGCACCTATTCTTCCTCCCAATTATTATATGGGGTCCTCTACTTTCCTCCAGACATGTACCTATCTACTACACCCTCTTCTTTTGTTGCTCACACCCTCCTTTTAGACTTTTTTTTCTTTTTTAATTCATCTTCTATTATTTTCCTCTAGCTACCCCTTTACCTCCTATGTGGCATTTCATTTTCCCAATTTTTAACTACACAAATATATTCCTATCTTCTTGTATGTTGCCCTCTCAAATCTGCATTTTAAATTTTGTCCATTCTAATTTTTAAAGATCTCTTTCCTAAAGGTGTTGTGGCATGAATTTTCCTTTTTAAACTACTACAAACATTGTTAATTCATTCTTATTTTGCAGCTTCGTTTCCCTCAATGTTTGCGACTTCTTCATATTTTGGGAAAATTATTTTCCAGTTATTCATTCACAGTTGGAAACCCATATGTCTCTTTGCCAACACAATTGAAGAATATATATTTTAATTTAACTATACATCCATTTGATCAAATTTACATTCAACTCATGGAAAATAAATTGCTTGAAAGATGAATAACATAATCGACCACATAATTAAATCCATCAAATATTGCAGCAAAAGAATGCCTAATCAAGATTAAAATTGATGAGTGACATTTTGACAATCAATGTCAACAATGTCAACCAATCTCCATCAATGACCACCGAACACTAGTAGAATTTGGCAAATAAATGACTGACTAAAAATTTTAGTCATGACAACTAAAAATGACTAAATTCTAGTCATTTTTTTGTAACACAGCTATAAATGACTATATAAAGGACTAATTTGGTCGTTAGGTAAAATCACAGCTATAAATGACTAAATAATTAGTCACACAAATAAAAATTAGACAAATTTTCTTTTTTGGTAAGCTGTGGACAAGGGGTGCACTCCCATATTTATATCGAAATAGGACTAGCAACACCCCAAATAGATGTGCAACATGATTACAGATTATACATTAAAGCCTATTCTTAGGGGATTCATTTTTTGTTGTAGCTGCTATAGTTCATTTGCTATTGTAGATTTATGTGATGTTCATATTTTAATGACTCTAAAGGCACTCTTATGACTTTGTAATTTTTTATTCTTCATTTAATTTAATCCCCTCTTTTCCAATAATAATTAAAAAATATAGTCGATAAACCTCTCCATTCTATTTTTCCTTGGTTTGAATCATGTACAAGGAGACCCAATCGATGCCATAGTACATTACTGCACTCCTGTGGGGGCATCTGCTCAATTCTAAAAGGCCTTGGTGGGATTGCAAGACGTAGGAAGCAATATAAACTCTTACCGCAATAACACAATAGTCAACAAAAGCATATGCAGGTTGGCGGGACATAAGATGGATGTTTACCACTATACCGTGATAGTCAAATAGGAGGAATGTGAGGTAGCAGTGAGGAAAACCTAACTTGCAGCCCCACAACTAGTAAACCATGACATTGTAGTTTGGTAGTAGGCTTACACCTAACCGCAAGAGGTCACCTGTCGTCCTGCGATAGAGTTAAGAACATTATGTTAGATGGCGGTAGAAGGTTATTTAACCTCTAGTCCTGCAACAAGCTAATAGAGACCATGTGATATAGTGGGATGGAAAATAATGTTAAAAAAAAATTAGACAATATGATATTAAAGTGGGTAGTTAAAAAATATTTTGAATTGGGAAATTATTAGCAAGAGTGGGTTGTATTACACGTAGGGTTAAAATTGGGAAATTTTTGGCAAGAGTGGGGAGTACAATAGAGTACAAAATTCGGTAGAGGTAATTCGATGGGGGAGTGGGGAGTATAATTGAAATTATTTGTGCAATGCACCTCTATAAATAGAAGGAGGGTTTGTTAATTATTAATGGATTTGGAGCTGACCAAAGAGGGTTTGTGTGCCAATTTGATGACATGAGGCGTTTTGGGTTTTAGCATATAAGTATAGTAGTTACTTGCATGGGTGATAAAACTTGTTTGGAGAGGACCTGGAGACTTTTGAAAAGGTGGGCAAGGAATCAGAGTTTGTTGCAACGAATTTGAAGTTGGCAAGGCCCTCTACAGTGAAGTCAAATTTGGGGACGCCCTCTACAACGAATTCAGAGGTAATTTGAAACCCTCATTACATTAAACACAAAATTTATTCAAGATTCAAAGGTAATTTACTCTCTCTACCTCTTTTTCTGTTAAAAAATGTCGCAGATTCAACCTATTCAAGATTCAGAGCATTGTCAAATAGATAAAAATTCTCAAAACATATTTTTTTCTAGTTTGGTTTTGTATTTTGTTAAGCTATACATTATCCATAATTTAGCATTGAACATATGTTTAACATCTGGAATGTTTACATCATACATGGCCTAGGCCTTGAATCCGTCTATTGTGTTGTTCATACATATCATGATGTGATTTTCTTCACACCTCGTGGAGTTAGAGTTGTTTCTATAATTTTTAGGTCTATGGAGTTACTATTAGTATTTGTTCTAGTTACTAGTGGTGACGCTGCCAACTCTTGACTTTGACAGTCCATAAATCTCAAGGTATAATACTTGAAAGAGCATCCACTTAAACATTAGAGAGATTTTGATCAGTAAGGCCTCACATTCAATGAGATCTCACCAATGTGGTGTTTTTTAGATCTATGCATGTCCTTGAGCTTCAGCTGCCAATGAATATGCCCACATGAAAGTTGGTTCATATGTATCTATTAGGAGAAAGGCAAATAATCTTAATGCAATATCAACCTTATATAGCTATAATTTCAAGCAATAGTGTGCTTCACCCTATTGCACTGCACATTGTTGAATGCCCTTACTTTACTCCAAAAAAAATTCATTATTCTTTGTGTTTTTTCTAATTAATTAACACTCATTACAAATACCCTTCGATGTGCCCATTTCACATGAAGTGTGATTTCTAGTGTAATCATACAAAAGGGATTTGTAATGACATATTACAAGAAAATTGATTAACAAAATGCATACCATTAAAGTGTTGTCTAACCATGCAAGCTGCTGAAAGTTGATGTTGATGTGTAGAATTGAATCCATTCCCTTGTCAAGACAAAGGACAGTTACCAACTATCGTTGTTCATCTAGAATGTTTACACCTTCCCTTAAATCATTTATTCTTTATTTTTAAAGAAGATGAGCAAATAGATTTTCCTTGCTTCTTTTGCATCAATTGTCGATCCTACGCTCCATCTCTATAAGATTTTGTTTGCTTTGATAGCATCAAATATTTTGTGCTTATATTTATATTTTAAATTTTTCTATTGAAACTTTGCTCTGGTTACATACAAAGCAACAATTTATTTGTAGTCTCATTACCTGTATGTGAGTTGGTTACCTACACCTTTTTCAAACTTCTACTCTTAACTACAATCCTAGCAATGGTATTTTTGTTGCAAAACATTTAGTGATCCATTCTTTTTCTTTTATGAGCATGTAAGGTTGTAGATTTATATACTTTCTTAGAAATTGGAATACATGTATGAGTTAGGCTTCAACCACAAATCTTTATCTCAACATTATTTAGAAAGCCACTTTTACAAATATCTAGCACCACTGTACAAGTGTTTTTTATTGCCATGCCCATTATTAAATCCAGTTGCCACCTATAATCATATTCGTTGTGTACATGATTTAATATTTTTCATCCTTCTTAAATGAAATTCAACTAATGTCAGCAAAGGATGTTTTTTACAAGTAAGTGCCTTCTATTAGGCATTAGGCTTATGTTTGTTTTCTTTATTGCTATACAACTCCCAAACCAAATGTCACAATAGAATAAGCAATTGACTGCCATTAATTTACGTTTAAGTAATCGTTCTTGCATAGGAGGTTTAAATCAAAGGAACACATATTGTTCATCACCAATACCATTTGCATTCAGATGTGTGTGGCTCTTTTTAACATTTTTTTGCAATTTTGTAACTGTTTTTGAATATATCTTGAGGCTAGAAACCCATAGAATCTACAATTACTTCTCATTTTATTTTCATCCTAAATTTATGGCATAGGCTTGATGGGAATTCATTTTTCTCTATTATGAGGATAAAAACTTTGTTTGGCACGACAATGTCATGTGAAATTGTACCTTTTTTACTTAGCTACAACACTTTATTTAGAGCCAATTCATTTAGATCTTAAATCACCTTAGTAGTGAAACTGTACCTTTTTTGACACTCTTGTTTTATAATCTTCCAAATACATCTTGTTGTACTATCTTCTTAGCAATCCTTTAAATCCCTGTAATGTTTTTGAACCTTAGCTTTGTTATTGCAGTATTGCCAGTACATGTCATCAACATACATAAACATCAAGTACCTTGATCATTTAATAAGTTCCACCCACTCTTGTCATGTAAAGGTTGACTGCCTGCTCAATTGAAATTAAATTTTGGGCTTCCTATTTTAGGTGGTTCCCAAAATCAATTTCCATGGTTTTGTTTACTGGCAGTGTTGTTCTGACCATGTTCTTACACATCAAATGTCCATCAATTTTTTTGTTGCTATAAGGATTGTGTTGTGTACCTACTCCATGCTCCTACTTTTTTTCCCAAAGCTTTCTTGCATTCATCTTCAATAAATGTACCAAGGAATTAATATTGTTCCTACGTTACATATCTTGAGGTTTCACTATTTTAAAATTACACTTTGTAAGTGACATGATGGTATTCAAGCTATCTGCATTTGTGAAAATAATAGGAGAGATTATTTGAGATTTCTTTGGAGGATTCATCTTGCATGAACCAATGATTTCATTTTCGGATTGATTTGTATATTTTCAAAAAGAGGATGTTTATGTATTGCACAATATTCTTTTTAAATTGTAGTAGGGTGAATGGGTTTAGAATTAGCATCTTAGCATTACTAAAACTGGTTTTTGCCAGTAAAGGATGGGATATTAAAAGGTAGTGGAATGGAGTGAGAGTAAGAAATTCTCTATTTAGTTTTTAGAATTCATAGATATTGAAATTCTTTGGTCCTTTGTATCTGAGAAAGCTTAAAGAATGGGACATTGAATGCATTTCCTAATTTACTATTATTTGTGGTTGTTTAGTTCATTCAAAGACTTTAATCCTTGTACCTTTGTAATTCTAATAGGTGTTAAAATTGGAAGGAATCTAATTAGCAATAGTTTAAAGAAGTAGCTTCTCTTTTGACTATTATAATTGTTTTTATTTTCCTTTTTTATTTGGTACATGAATTTGTGTCTTGTATTCAATGGATTGTTCTCATGATAGATATTTCTTTTCATTGACACTTAACAAGACCCATGCATCATGACAACATTATGATATTGTGACTTCTTGGTAAATGTGTGGGCTTAATATTCTATAGAATAGAGAGTGATGTTGTATGTGGTATAATGTGTAAGTTTTACACTTAATACATACAATACATGTTGCCACAATTAGTTGTGCTCTTGAATTTTTTTGAAGGTCCCTGTAGGAAGGCTTTTCTCGCTTGTGGTTTTATATGTATTGTAATACTGTTTAGCAGTTTCCTATGTTGATGTGGCTATAAACACTTGCATGGATTAGGGTCGAACACAAGTGCAAAATATTTTGTTTTATTGTGAAGGATGAGATACACTAAGTCAGTGATGTTGTTGTTGTTGTGTTTTTAACACAACGATTTCAATGGGTAAAATATTTTGTTATATTGTAAGTTTCATTTCTTTTTTTTACAGTATTGTATCTTATCAAATCATATTTTATACTAGTTATGTAATGAGAATTCAATTTTTAAAATAAGTTATAATATTTTTTATGGGTTGATTCACATTGCAGAAAAGGTATTTCCTCTTCAACACTACCCTACAAGAGGACTCCCCCAAGTTGGTTGAAGATTTCAGCTCTGAATGTAAGTTGCAAGCGATGGTATTTCAAATTAATGGTTATATCTTAATTATTTTTCTTATCTACATATGAGATGAATTTATGGCTTAGATCATCAATGATACTTATTGGATGGTTATACAGACCTTTGGATTGATCATATAGTATTTTCTCCCTCATTTAAGTTGGATTTACTTTTAATTTTTTAATATTTATTATATTGGCTCCATTATATTAAAGGAAAAATCATATTGTTCACTTTTAGTCATTTAGTAATTCATTATTAGAATAAAGTAGTAAAAAAAATTCATTTCATAAATCTCTATTTTTATATAAGAGTTTTATATAATTGGTCAATATAATTATGCAAACCACACTCATCCTTTATTCCACCGCAAAGTCGCAAGGTCTATAACTGGGCTTTTGCGGGGATGTAGGGAGTTACCGCAATATCACACTAGTTTTACTAAGCTCTTACAGTGATGCAGATAAGGTTTCAGATCATCTATGCTTCATCATTAGGTACGTTTCATTGTTTTCCCACTATGTTTTCGCTATCTTCCCTTGCATTTGATTGTCTTCTCTCCTTTGCTTTGCCACACTATACCCTACCACTTCTTGTGCAAATCAAGATTTGTTCAACCTCTACTACCACACCTTGATATATTGTTTCACAGTAACACAACTCCTCTCTTTGCAGTAAAAGGCCTAAAACCCTTTCTATGTCTATCTCTACAATATTGAAATCTAAGTTTCATGTTGCTTCATTCATGGATATGGCAACCGTCCTTTTATGGAAGTGCTCATGACTACAAATTTTTAGAATAGGACTATCGTACATTGGTTTGAATGGCTTCTGCTCTTCATATTGGAAAGTTTATATTGTAAGGCCAAACACTAAGCTTTGCAACAAACTTGAATCTAAATGGTATCCTCTATCCCCCTAGCTATGTCTAGTGTAGAAAAATGTATCCCTTTACGTTTTCTCACTTGTTTGGGCCCTCCCTACTAAAATTGGGCTTCTTTATGCCTTATTTGGTCCTATTTTGCATCCACAAGCCTTATTTAATGTATCTTTATGAGGATGATCTTGACATTTATTAAATGACCAATCATAATTCATGTTTTTGGGTTGTGTGTTCCAGATCTAGTGATCTGGGACTCATATGTCACCTTGGGTTTATGGGTCCCACCTAGGTTTTGGGGCCTGATCCTGAATATTGCATAGAACGTAGCTTTTCTTGAAATTTATGTCCCAAGCTTAGGCTACTAGGACTCATACACCCCAATTGGCGTATGAGTCCCACTTTAGCTTGGACCTATTTTGAATTCAATTCTTGGCAGGATTTTATTCTCCTAGATTTGATGTCAACTTGTAGTGTTGTAATTTCAAAAAAATTGGCATAAACAAGTATAAATACAAGGTTATTTCACATAATTTCACCTAATATTTTCAAGAGAGCATCCATATAGAAAATTTATAAGATCAAGAGCATTCAAGAGTATTCAAGAGCTGATTATCGAGTACTTTGAAGCTAGATCAAGATTCAAGCATCATGTCAAAGTCTTCATGCATCATGTGTGTTTTTGAGCTAACATTTGTGATGTAGTTTTTTGCATTTCAAGCAAGTATTCAAGATCAAAGTTCATATCAACAATCAAGAGTCAAGATCTACATTCATGCTAGCCTTTTCACATAAGATTGCAACCTTTATATCAAGGGTTTGGTGAGTTGCAACACTGCATATTGTTTGTTCATCATTCCTTCATTATATTTCATTTCATTTCAAGGTTTGATTACCAAAACGAGGTTTGACCAAGGAAAACCCCTATCCACTAACAAATCAACATTTTTCTCCTCTTCATGTGTGATTGCAGATCTAGGTGTTTTGAGACTTGAAGATCCTTTGAAGACAAAGTTGCAAGATTGAAGAAAGTTGTCAAAGTTGTCAAGAAATTGTCATCTTTGTGAAAAGTCATCTATAGGCCATAATTCTAACTTTCAGACTCAGAGATTAGAAAGGAGAGAAGCTATAGAAGATCACTAGAGGATACCAGAGTTTTAGAAAAACCCTAATATTGGGAATAAATCACCACCTTAGGTGCATGAGTCCTAGTATACCACTTTTTAGCCATTTTTTATAAGTCATGGTTTATCATTTGTAGATTCCAAATTTAGCCCAAAACCCTAAACTAGGACAAAATCGACCAGTCTAGCGTATGAGTCCTAGTTCATATCAAAAGTCATAATTTCGGGATTGCTGACCTTGTTTTGGGCATCTCTAGTCTTCTAGGTACTTCTTTGTTTAGCCTCAATCTGTTATTCTAATTTCAAACTCATTTTCTAGGTTGTAGAGTTAGATTTGCATGATACTTTCATTTCCTTATTTCTAAGCATTTGCTTAGTGGCGAACCCCACTTTTAATCACACCTAAGGAGACCTTGTAGCAATCTCTTTTCCTAATTTGACCATTAGGTTGAGATCTCTAGGGTTTCCTTTAATGAACTAAGAGCAAAATAAGAAGGGACCCCCCCTTTGTATGTGCTTCATCTCCTAAGAGGTGGGACACACCCCTATTTCCTATGGTTCACTATGTTATTATCGTTAGCCTTCAAGCTGCCCTTTTCATGATCTTGAACATCTTTGCTTCTTGTCATAGTGTAAAGAGATCTCTTGTTTTCTCTTTATCCTCCTTACTACCCTGCACCTAAACCTCAAAATGTGTTATTCAATGAGGACTACAAAGTTAGTAAAGCCTTCTATAGCTCTATCCTATTTTATTTCACAAAGACTAACATTTCTATGTCAATGTACATTCAATGAAAAACCCTATAGAAATTCAAACTTCAAGGTTTGGGAAGATGGCACTCTCATTTCTATGCTTCATTTCTTCATGGCTGCACTTGTATAGTCTTTCCATGTTGTATTATCTTTCCTTTATTTTAATTGTATTCACTTTTATTAGCACTATGAATCTCATTTGTTTCACATGGTTTTAACTATACCATAAATAAGGGTTCTATTTCCAATCCCATCATATATTTTTCTATTGGTTTCAAAACCACAAAGCAAGAGAAAGAAAAAAGCAAAAATGTAATGGCATGGTAGCTACAACAACTACTACAAAAAGAATCTCCCTTGAAGCAGAAAACAATAATACTAACAACCTTGAACTATCTAACTCCAATGGTAATATATTATCTTTCACACATATATTTGGTTGACTGGGTTCAAATTCAGTCATTAATCTATTGCCATGCGATCTGTTTTATAGTGAGATTGGTATAGTTTACATATAGTACAACAATGGAATTACTAGTGGGGCCTTATTTATGTAGATCTCTTTCCTCGCTTCCTTTTTCCTGATAAAGTTTTAGAAGAAAGATTGCACATTCTTCATTGGTGTGTTTTTTGTACATAGCTATTTGTAGCCCCAGTATCTGACGTGTATCACATATTTTTATTTTAACAGGTGGACATGCCTTCTACAATTTTCCATTTGCATCTAAGAATTCTTAGCCTATCTTCACTTCTTCATCCTTGTTCAACATGCCATTCTCTACGATGACTATTCATTGTACAAAATACTATACATAGAACTTTTGGGTTATAAAAAAAAGAGAAATTTGACAATAAGAAAGCTCTCTCATTAGTTTTCATTTAATTGTTTTAGGGTTTGTCTTCATTCAGTCTTGATCTGACAACACCACATCTACCTTCTAGTGGCATAAAAAGAGATCTAGAATTCAAAGGTTGTTATTATGGGTCTCCACAAAAATAGACATTGAATGATTATTGAGTTGAATCACCCAACAACAATACTGGTGCATTGTGGGATTCTTTCAATGGAGAGGGAGCTGTGATGAGCATGGATTTAAAAAATGTGGTTACCAATTCATGCAAATGCAAGAATAAAATGTGGTAGACTCCCAATGAAGATCTCAGTCTACACATAAAGAGTAGCTTAGAGTCAATCTACCTACAAACATCTCATCCCATCAATCCATCCTCTCTAGAAACTAAATATGTTCAAGGAGAAGATGAAGAACAAGACGGGAAACTTCAAACTATTGAATTATTCCCATTATCTCTTGAGGGCTCTCTTAAATCAAAAGGATAGAGTAATGACAAATCAATGGCATTGCCTATTTCTTTGTTTGTAGAGTCTCCAATACATTCCAATCTAGTTGAGTTTCTTCCCAAGTCTTCTTTATTCTCCATTTTAGTTTCATGCTTGTCCTCAATGAGCATTTCTTTATCAATTTATTTGCTATTTCATTTCATGGTTCGTACATGTTATATCAAGGCCATAAGCAAATGTTCTTTTTGTAAATTGTATCCAATTCCACAAATTTTCTGATGTATAGCAAACCATTGTTTCATGATTATTCTCAGTGAGCCGGAAATTTTATGAGTGTAATATGGATTTCTAGTTTTGTATGCATTGATATTTACAAAAACTTGCTTCACAAAGGTAGCATAAAGTAGAAATGATCTCAATGTAATCACTTACATGCACCATACAGAAGTGAGAACAAGTTTGACGTAATCCAGTAACAAATGAAAATAATAAAAATGTATTGTATATTGTATCTTGTATCTTGATAGGAAAAAGTAGTTTAGAAAATCTCAATGAGGGAACGCCTTTGGTGTAAAAATTAAAATGACTAAATTTACTACCAATTAATGGAAATTAGTCAATTAAAATGACTAAATATACTACCAATTGGCATGAATCAATGACTAAATATATGACTAGTTGACGAAAAAATAATGATTAAAATGACTAAATATACTACCAATTAACAAAAATTAGTGACTAAATATATGACTAGTTGACAACAAAATAATGATTAAAATGAATAAATCAATGACTATATTAATGACTAAATATACTACCAAATTGATCAATCAAAACGACCAAATAAATGACTAAAAATGGTTTAGTCATAAATTTGGTCATGTTATACATAACCGACAATAAACTACTAATAGTCATGTGACCAAGTTTAGTCATTTATATGCAATTTTTAGTAGTTTTTTTTACCCATTTAAATTGTTGTTTTTCTACTAGTAGAAACCAAATTATGCTACCCACAAGAAATGAAAAGTAAAACCAAACTGATTTTTTTTGTCAATGTTGATTACTATTTGCCTGGGATGCTCCTGCATTAGACACGTTGGGTAGGAAATTTATGAGCATAGAGAGCTCATAAAGGTGGAGTTGAGTATTCGAACTACTCTCCCAGGTTGCAACCAACTTGCGATGAACTCCATCACTAGGATAAGTGCATTGAAAAATTATTTCTTTTTTCCTTTTTTTCCAGCATCTCATTGGAACTATCACCCTCCTCTCGCAACACTGCTCTATACTCTTCTTCTCTCTCATGAACTCATGTCCATCATAGTTTATCCTTCTCCACCAAATAAACTCTCCATTCTTCTCATCTTTCACAACCTCTCGATGCTACGTAACTTCCAATCTATCCAATCTCATATTTATATATGTCATCATCTTCAAAATTTTCCTCTCTTGATATTGTCTCCATCCCTTCCATTTCACAGGCTTCTTTATCACGAGTATAGCCATCTTGTTTGTTGCAATTCTTCTCTATCACATCAATTTCTTCGCGCCTTCTTGCTCTCAATCACTCAGGACTTTGCACACCTACAATGATTCTTTCAAGCTTTTCACAATCACGCTTCCTCTATCCATAGGTCCTAGCATAGGTTGCCTCACATTCGACGCTCTACCTATACACTCAAAACCTCTTCTAACTTCACTTTCCAGCTGTAGGTCCTGGCATAAGATGCCTCACACTCAACACTTTGCCTATGTACTTAGAACCTCTGGATTTGATACTATTTGATGCAAACTCTCTCTCTCTCTCTCTCTCTCTCTCTCTCTTACAACAAACACATAACTCACAACAAGAAGATTGCAACAAAACACAATTTAACTCACAATATTTTTCCCCAAATTAAACTTTCTTCAAAACAAAGATTGCAATAAATCTTTCATCACATTATTTCATTCATTTTAAACAATTTACAATTTGGTTTCATAGTTCCAAGCATCTACCATCCACATTTTCTTCTCTGCCTTGTCCTATCAAGCTAGATTATTTTCTACCAATATGCCTCCCTTTTTTATGCCATAGTTTCCTTTTATCTTTGCATATTTTCTATTCCTCTAACCCTGCTAAGTCCTCTTCTTATGTCTTCTTTCTATTCTTCCAATTCACATGGTCTATCCTCTCAATGTTTCATCCACATTTTAATTAAAGAGACATAGTTTTTAACTGTTAATTTTTTTTGCCAATTTATATGGCACAACCCCCTCCTATGCTAAGCACCCTCCACCCTTTTGTTGTGTGGGAATTTATCTCAACACCCCTCCTATGCTTCTCTTTACCATGTCTGACTTTTTTTTATAAATTCATAGCCATATTACTCTATATGGTTCATCACCCACATTCTTCCCTCTCCTCCAACATTGTTTTTTAATGCTGCCAATTTTGTATTAGTTTTGTCTTAATTGGAGGACTTCTCTCCCCTGGCACAACCTTAAATGCAAGTTAAACATTGTATTTTATCCCTTCTACTTCCTTTACGTAGATGCATGCATGGTCTTCCTCCCAATGGCTACGTGGGGGCCTCTACTTTCCTCCAGGAATGCCCCTATTTGCTACACCCTCTCCTTTTTTTGCTCACGCCCCCCTCCTTTTAGATGTTTCTTGCAATTTTTTATTTAGCTCCTATTCTTTTCCTCTAGATGCCCCTTTACCTCCTATGTGGCATTTCATTTTCCCAATTTTTAACTACGCAAATATATTCTTGTCTTCTTGTATGACGACCCCTCAAATCTACATTTTAAATTTTGTCCATTTTAATTTTTAAATCTCTTTCCTCGAGATGATGTGGCATGAATTTTCCTTTTTAAACTACTACGAACATTGTTAATTCATTCTTGTTTTGCAACTTTGTTTCTCTCAGTGTTTGTGACTTCTTCATATTTTCGAAAAATTGTTTTCTAGTTATTTGTTCACGATTGGAAACCCATATGCCACTTTTCCAACACAGTTAAAGAATATATATTTTTATTTAACTATACATCCATTTGATCAAATTTACATTCAACTCATGGAAAATAAATTGCCTGAAAGATGAATAACATAATCGACCACATAATTAAATCCATAAGATATTACAACAAAAGAATGCTTGATCGAGATTAAAATTGATGTGTGACATTTTGACAATCAATGTTAACCAATCTCTATCAATGACCACCGAAACCAAATTAAACTACCCATAGGAAATGAAAAGCAAAACCAAACTATTTTTTTATGTTATTTTCTCAGGATGCTCCTGCATCAGGCATGTCGAGTAGGAAATTTGTGAGCATAGGCTCATAAAGGTGGAGTTGAGTAGTCAAACTACTCTCCTAGGTTGCAACCAATTTGCAACAAACTCCATCGCTAGGATAAGTGCATTGAAAATTGTTTCTTTTTCCTCTTTTTCTAGCATCTCACTGAAACAACTATCACCCTCCTCTCGCTACTCTTCTCTACACTCTTCTTCCCTCTCATGGACTCATGTTCATCATAGTTCATCCTCCTCCACCAAAAAAACTCTCCATTCTTCTCATCTTTCACAACCTCTCCATGCCACATAACTTCCAAATTTTCCAATCTCATATTTATAATCTATCATCATCTTCAAAATTTTCCTCTCTTGATATTCTCTCTAACCCTTCTATTTCATGGGCTTCTTTGTCATGAGTATACCCATCTTGTTTGCTGCAATCTGTCACTATCACATCAATTTCTTCACACCTTATATCTCTCAATTGCTCAAGACTTCACACACCTACAATGATTCTTTCAAGATTTTCACAGTCACACTTCCTTTATCCACAGGCCTTGGTATAGGCTTCCTCACATTTGATGCTCTACCTATACACTCAGAAACCTCTTCTAACTTCACTTTCCCCTGTAGGTCCTGGTATAGGATGCCTCATGTTCGACACTTCTCCTAAACACTCATAACCTTTGGCTTTGATACCATTTGATGCAAACTATCTCTCTCTCTCTTACAACAAACACACAACTCACAACAAGATTACAACAAAACACAATTTAACTCACAATATTTTACCACAAATTAAACTTTATTAAAAACAAAGATTGCAATAAATCTTTAATCACATTATTTTATTCATTTCAAACAATTTACAATTTGGTTTCACAAATCCAAGCATCTACCATCCGCATTTTCTTCTTTTCCCTCTCCTATCAAGCTAGATTATTTTCTACCAATCTACCTCCTTTTGTTATTCCATGGTTTCCTTTTATCTCTATGAATTTTCCATTCCTCTAACCCTACTAAGTCCTCTTTCTATTCTTTCAATTTCAGCGGTTTATCCTCTCAATGTCCCATTTGCATTTTAATTAAAGAGACATAGTTTTTAACTATTTGTTTTTTTCCAATTTATATGGCATGACCCCCCTCCTATGTTGAGCTCCCTCCACTCTTTTTTTGTGCGGTAATTTATCTCAATTCCCCTCCTATGCTTCTCTTTACCATGCGCCACTTTTGTTTCTTAATTCATAACCATATTACTCTAAATGGTTCGCCACCCACATTCTTCCCTCTCCTCCAACATTGGTTTTTTAATGTTGTTGATTTTGTATTAGTCTTGTCTTAATTAGATGACTTCTCTCCATTGGTGTGACCTTAGCTATAGGTTAAACATTGTATTTTCTCCCTTCTACTTCCTCTACATAGGTGCATTCCTATTCTTCCTCTCAATGGCTATGTGGGGGCCTCTACTTTCCTCCAAGAATGCCCCTATCTGCTACGCCCTCTCCTTTTGCTTCTCATGCCCCAAAATTTTCTTGCATTTTTTTATTCAACTCTTATTCTTTTCCTCCAGTTGCCCCTTTACCTCCTATGTGGCATTTTGTTTTCCCAAATTTTAATTGCGTAAATATATTTGTCTTCTTGTATGACGCCCCCTCAAATCTACATTTTACATTTTGTCCATTTTAAGTTTTAAATATCTCTTTCCTCAAGATGATGTGGTGTGAATTTTCCTTTTAAAACTACTATGAATATTATTAATTCATTCTTATTTTGTAACTTCGTTTCCCTTTGTGTTTGTGACTTCTTCATATTATGAGAAAATTGTTTTCCAATTATTCGTTCACAACTAGAAACCCATATTCCACTTTGCCAACACAATTGAGGAATAAATTTGTTATATTTAGTTAGCTATGCAACCATTTGATTAATTTTACATTCAACTCATGGAAAAGAAACCACCTGAAAGATGAATAACGTAATTGATCATATAATTAAATCCATCATATATTGCAACAAAAGAATGCCTAATTACGATTAAAATTTATGCATGAAATTTTGAAAATCAATGTCAACAATGTTAACCAATCTCGGTCGATGACCATTGAAACCAAATTAAACTTTCCATAGGAAATGAAAAGCAAAACCAAAACAACAAACCAAACCGATTTTTTTTGTCGATGTTGATTGTTGTTCACCCAAGATGCTCCTACATCACTTATCAATTAATTTCCCAATATAAATAATCATCCTATGAATGAAAATGATCATTCACATCACACAATAATATACTAATATTAATTTATCTCATAATCAACATATGAATGATTCTCTAATCCTACTCACACTGTAAGCATTCAATATGGTTGCACAATAGTTAAGCATGACTCTCAATCACAATCATCAATTCACTAACATACAATTAACATATGGGGTTAGAATCATACATGATCATAATAATTCCACACCAATAAAGAGGTATGTGATGACAATATATAGGCTTGTGCATAGTCAGATAGAAAGGTGAAGAAGGTGATGCATGCGACCATGAAGAATTTCATCAAAATCCATAAAAAAATAGAAGTGTTGACAAATTATGCACAATACATGACCAAATATCAAAAGAAACAACTTCATTTATTATCAAACACATGTCCTTTATTCCCTTTTTACTTGTGTAATCATATTTATTCGATTAATCTTATATAAAATATATGGACAATAATGGTAAAACAAATTTTTATTAACCAAAAATCCATATAGACATACAATGTTATATGTTGCTAAAAGTAAAATATATGTATAAGAAATCCATATAGGCATAAAATGTCACATATCAGTAATACACAAATATATCTATAAAATTTCCATATAGGCATACAACAAATGACCCTAATGCAATCACTTCCCTCTAGGGGAAGGGAAGAGATCACAAGTTGCCTTTAATTGTTGATTAGATGGAGAGGCATACAATGATGGTTGCTTTCAAACATGTTGAATTGACCTCCTCTCTAAACTATTTTGGACTTGAACTTGATACAATACAAAGTATACACATTAATATAAAAAAGTGAATTATAGAATAAAATATTAAAAAAATCACTTACCGCATACTCGTAATCACTCTGAACCAATTTTTTCCTCTCTTCATCCATAATAGGGGCATG
The DNA here is from genome assembly GCA_007258455.2 of Sequoia sempervirens. Classification (NCBI taxonomy): domain Eukaryota; kingdom Viridiplantae; phylum Streptophyta; class Pinopsida; order Cupressales; family Cupressaceae; genus Sequoia; species Sequoia sempervirens. Next base: position 6,701 of record VDFB02358411.1, on the reverse strand, counting down.
CTCACGAGCATGAGTTGTGAAGCCCTATGACAAGAATCAAATACAAATTAAACTACAAATGGATATCATTCAAATTTTTATTAACATACATATAAAATCATAAAATAAAATATAAAATTGATTAATTTGGTTCATACCTCTATTAGAGGCATCAAAGATGATATGTTGCAACAATACCATGGTCCATTTTGGTACAAATACTAGGAGTATCAACTACCTATGATCAACTAAAAATGAAACATAACTAAATTTCCATGTTCCACCTAACCTTATTTTATAAATATTTAATGATTAAAAATACTCAAGCTTATCTCAATGTAAGATGTATGGCCACTCTAGCTGACAAGTGTTGATGTTGAAGGCCCAACATTAACATGTTAAACATCTAATGTGAGTTTTAAGATTACAATTTATATTTAAGGTTAAACTATTCACATGTATTATATTTGTTATTTATTTAATAGTTACATACCTATGGACTTGACATCAATGCATAAATGGGAGATGGAGGGTAGCTATACATGGGGTGAAAAATCTTACCCTAAAATTTTATTACAATCAATCTAGTAATTTAGTTAATCTTATATTTCAAAATGAAATATGATAAATTGAATTTGACCTTGTTCAAATTTACCTATCTATCAATGTCAAATATTAAATCTAGTAGCTCATTTGTCATGATGATTTGATCCAATATACATGCATCTTATTGCTACTCATGTGCATACTAATCATCCTCAAACCCATAAGAACAAAGAGACCCACAACTTCAACATAAGTGGGGTGAAGGTTGAGAGCTAGAAGACTCACCCACATCACTTTGTGCTAGAGGCCTAACATGTTGTAAAAGGGTTTGAGTGAGCGAGCTAATGGATTGTAGGGTCTTGACCTCAACACCCTCCTTCACAACATAAGGGATATTGACATGCTCAAACTTCTGTATAGCAAGGGATCTTAGTGCCTAACTCAGTACTGTGTTGAGCCCCCACCTCTACCTTGGAAATCTCACATGTCGAAGTAATTTAGGATCTCATTGAGGACAAACTTGTAATAGAGTTTTCTTGAAAAAGTAGTGTGGGACCTCATTGTTATTGCACAGAGGATGGTCAAATACCATCCAACAACTATACCAAAAATTATTATTTATCCCTTGGTGGTGGCACCAATGGATAGGGAACCCCCTGTAAGCATCATGTATGGGTGCATTAGTTCCTGGGTCAATGAACAATGCATATAAGCTATATTTCAATGCTTTACATTTTTTAATTTACTTGTAGTATAGTTTATCTACATAAAATTGTCTTTGTTCTTCTCTCTTATTTGACTAAGTGTTGATTTTCCCACTCACAAATTCTATGTGAGAGAATTAATTCTAGTGAATTGGAAAGGGTAGACCTATGGGAGTTTGTTCCTGATGGGTCTATCAGCCTCCCAATTATTCCCTCAAGCTCTCTTTTATTATTTTCTATTTTCCCTAATATATTTTCTTACATCCCAAGAGGATGTTGATGCAATGTGGGAGGGATTTGTTGTGGCTGTTATTTAGGGGGGTTTTCATCAATCAATGAATGTGGGTTTTCATCAATTGGTGGGGCATCATCAATTCTTGAAAATTAAATAAAAACCACTTAAATTTTTTTATATCTATCCATTTAATTGAATTTTACATTAAAAACTAAAAATACTTACCTCTTTGACCTTGGTGTCGTGGTGACATTTTGGTGGTGATTAAGTGGAAAAATTGGTGAATATTGTTTGATTACACAACACAAGGACACTCTAAAAGGTTTCATACCATAAAATGTTGTTGAGAGGTCGAGCTCAAATGAGCTCGACCTCTTGTTTTTTTGCTTTAAAGAAAAAAAATTGAGCATGTTATAACGCATAGGTTATGTTTAGCTAGAGGAAAAAAAGGTGGTGTGGTCACTTTTTTCCCCCATCTCACTAAACATACCCATGAGATCCACTTATAAAGACAAAACATGATTCCATCCTAATCATTTCTCCTATAAGAATTGTGAACACCAAACCTGCACAAACTAACAAGAGAACAACAACCAAGTGTTAAACATGTTAGAAAGCATAAATCTAATGTTCCCTATGAAATTTTTGGAAAAATGAAGTTGAAAACATGAAAACAAAGCAAGAAGACAACAATGAAATAAACTAAGCTAACCAAACCTCAATCCCATAGGGGGATTGGTGCTCCTTTGATGTGGAAAGAAGTCCTTTCCCAATCCCTTTGATAAGCTTGATGAAATGTAGGTGATCCAAGTCTACAATTGACAATAATATAGCTATGATGCTTGAAAATGATGGAAAACTATGAACTCAAATGACTATAATGGAAATGCATGAAGTTGTGGATCCATATTATGAAAAGGATGCCTCTATTTATAGAAGCCAAGGGTTGAAGAATGAGAGGATTTGATGAATGTGGGATAAATTGAGAGCCAATGAGAATGTGCCAAGTGTCGCAATTCTATTGGATGAGGGTGGAGCACATTTTGGGAAATGTGTGAGTGGAGGAGGATGGAAGAGAAGTAAATGTTGTTGGTTGAGAATTTGAAATTGGTGTAAGAGGAATTGAATGAGATTTGAGAGGATGTAAGAGGATTTGAAAGGTTGTAAAAGAAGTTATTGTAGATGTAAGAGGATGTGATAGGTTTTTGAAAACCTTTGGAGTGAAATTGAATGAGAGGTGGTTGAGAGGAATATGCCTTTGTGAGGATAATTAGAGTAATTAAATAATTAATTGAAATTATTTTCATGTGCAACCTGGTTAGTTGACCGTGATTGATTTAACTCTTGAGGAGTTAAAAGCTTGAGGATTTGATAATGATGATTAGAAAGTTGATTTAGGATTAATTAATCCATAATTAATTAATTGGAGTGAATTAGGAGATGTGACATTTGATTTGATTGATTTTTAATCAAATGAGAGGATTAAGAGAGGATTTAATTAAATGATTTTATTTAATTAAATAAGATGAATAATTAGTTAGAAGAAGGGTGAATTAATCCAATGAATTTAATTATTTGTTTAATAGCTGAATTTGCTGATTGTAATTAAATAATGTTGATTATTCAATTAATTGATCAATTTGAGATGATTTTAGAAGAAACAGTGTTAGTTGATCAGAATCAGATGCAAAGTATCAATCAAGACTTTTTACATGTCTACAAGAACTAAAAATCATGAATAAATTAGAATCAATTAGATGCAGGCCACATAGAGGGTTTAGAGACTCCAATTTTCTTTGTACAAGGAGTCACACATTGATATGTCAATGTGGACAATGATTTTGGATTGCCCAACTGCTTTAGCTCCTTTTAAGGTTTTTCACCTAAAAGGAGAAAGGGAATGGGGTATGAAATGCGAATGTCTACACTTAATATTAATGTGAATGAGATGTATTATGTCTAATTATGATGTAATAATGCACTGATATAAAAAGAAAATGATTTAATGATGTAAAACCTAAGAAATGAAAAGTGCTGGAAAACACACTATGATATGCAAAAACACCTAAAAATGCAAGTAAATGATAAAATAACTGAACATAATTGGAGAGGTGCACCTGGAATTTGAAATATGATGTGGAGAGATTATAGAATCCTGAAAAATTGATTGAAAATGTTGACTAGGACACTTAGTCCCAATTTCGGGGAAAACTTGTCGGAATAGGAATCTGCCAAATGGGTATCCAAAAATACAAAATCCACTTTTTAGGCTGGTAGTGGGACTAATTTTCCACTAGTGGTGACTTAGTCCACCTACAGATTTTGGGAATTTCGGGACAAGATCCTGTAGGCTTCAGGTCTACACTTGCTTTTCTAAGAGGTGTTCAGTCTTGATTTTGCAGAAAACGGGATAAAAAGTATCTCCAAGCTTGAATTAGGGTTATGTTGACTTAAATAGCTTTGATGAATATTTGAACAATTTTCAACACTTATTTCTTTGACAAGTCTGCCTACAAAGTATGCAAACACACATGTAAAGAGGGAAAAATGGTTAAGGGTTAGAGTATAGGGATTTGCCTTGGTCAAATCCCACTTTGGTAATCAAACCCTAGATAATGAAATGAAATGAAATGGAAAGAGAATGATAAATAAACAACATGCAATGTCATAAACTTACCAAACCCTTGATGTGTAAATTTGAAGATATGCAATGAAGTGCTCAAATGGATGACTTGATTATGCTTAGAGTGCTTGAATACATGAGAATGATTAAGTTGATTGCTTGAGTGAATGCTTGAATGAATAGATGAATAGGAGATTGTAGGAGATGAAAAATGAGGGGAAAACCCCTTATTTATACTTGTTCTTACTAAATTTCCCAAAAATAACACATCACAGGCCGACCTCAAGGGTTAGAGAATGAAATCCTGCCAAAAAATTTGAAATAATTTTGAGTTTTGTGCCAAAAAGGACTAAGTCACCCCTATTAGCAACTTAGTCCCACTTAAGAAAATTAAGTGGGTGTCAAGAATTATAAGGCATTAAATGTTTTCCAATGGGAATATCCTCAAAAACACACTTAAGGGGGGTCAGAAAGTGTATTAAGGGGTCATTTAAACATGAGAAAGGGTTGAATTAGTGGTGACAAGTCTAGAAAAGCGTGAAAGTGGGTTACAACACTTCACAACACTTTGAAATAAGACTTGGTAAGTGATAAAAATGGGTTATTTAGGTGAATTATGATGAAAGGGTCCTAAAAAAGTGTGAAAGTGGGTTACAACACTTCACAACACCTTTACAAGACAACCTAGAAGTCTTAATGATTCACAAGGGTCCAAGACCTAATGTGAACATGTTGGCCACATTACAACATTAAATCTAGGCAAAATCAAGCCAAAGTCCACTAGGAGGGCCTGAACATGAGAAAAAGTAGAAGGGTTACTTTTTTTGTGTCCACAGTCAATATGGGCACCTTGATGATTGTTTAGTCATACATATAGAGGTATTGTGACTAACATTTTGGTTCCATTATTCGAACCTTACAACTATTTGTATGCATGTATCCTAACAAGTGTATAGGCTAGGCTAAGTGCACATGGAAGTTTTATGATCAATATTTTTGTTCCATCGTGTGTACCTTCCTAATATTTTTTTCCTTGAAAATTGTTAGATTAATTAGCAATTATAGTTGTTAAAAACATTTCTCATTTTCAAAACATAACAAAATAAGACTCTTTTTCTCCAAACAATTATCTTGTTTAAAATTTTTAGGTAGCCAAAAACTTACTTTGCTTGTGTTTTCTTTGGACCTTGATTGTTCATTTGACCACCTCACCATGTTTAGAAACTAGAATGAATTTGTGTGAAGAGGTGGAGGTTAGCCCTTTCAGGAGTGAGGTAGCCAACATTTGTAAAGTGATTCATCAATATAAGGACAAGTATTGGCGATAAAACTATATAACCTTTTGATTCTTCCAATTGATTTGAACAATTATTAGTTCCACTTACATATATAATGATTTACTTAATTTTGCTAATACAACTTCTATAGAATAGAGTGAAATTCATAATTGCCTACATGAACATCTCCTTTTTTAGATGGAATAAAATGTTTCTTTCTTCCTCTACTTTTGGAGTGATTCTATAAAGACATTTATATATTTGAATGGTAAAGATGACTATGGATTATTGTGTTTCCAAAAAATGTATAATTGGACATTTTTATGCTCACTTGAGTCTTTCTTATGGAATTTTGCTAGATTTAATGTTGTAATGTGGTCAACACGTTCACATTAGGTCTTGGATCCTTGTGAATCCTTAAGAATTCTAGGATGTCTTGTAAAAGTGTTGTGAAGTGTTGTAACCCACTTTCACACTTTTCTAGGACCCTTTCATTATAATTCACTTTATAAATGCCTTTTTATCACTTACCAAGTCTTATTTCAAAGTGTTGTAAAGAGTTGTAACAAACTCACACTTTTCTAAGCTTGTCATCACTAATTTGACCCTTCCTTATGTTTAAATGACCCCTTAATGCACTTTCTGACCCTAGTTAAGTGTGTTTCAGAGAATAATCTTGTTAAACCTCATTAAATACACTTTAATTCCCGACACCCAGTAAAATTGCCCTAGTGGGACCAAGTCGCCACCTAGGGTAACTTAGTCCCACTGGGCACAAAAATAAAAATTATTTTAATTTTCTGGTGGGATTTTATTCTCTTAACCTTGAGGTTAGCCTATGATGTGTTATTTTTGGGAAATATTGTAAAATCAAGTATAAACAAAGGGTTTTCCCCTCATTTTTCATCTCCTACAATCTTCTAATTTCCTAATTTCCTTAGTGCATTTACTTAATCATTCTCAAGCATTCTAAGCATTATCAAGCATCCATTGGAGCATCTTCTTGCATATCTTCAGATTTCTACATCAAGGGTTTGGTGAGTTGTGACATTGCATGTTATTCATTCATCATTCTCTCTTTATTTCATTTCATTTTCAAGGGTTTGACCAAGGCAAACCCCTATTCTCTAACCCTTAACCCTTTTTCCCCTCTTTGCATGTGTGTTTTGCAGGTCTTGTATGCAGATTTATCAAAGAGAAAGGTGTTAAAAAGTGGTCAACAATCCATCAAATTCATTCAAGTCAACAAAGCCCTAATTGAAGCTTGGAGACTCTTTTTAGTCCGATTTTTGTAGTTTCAGAACCAGACACCTATCAAGAAGAGAAGTGCAAACTAA
>VDFB02358410.1:42055-107544 GCA_007258455.2 Sequoia sempervirens | reverse complement strand
TAGCCTAGTTGTAGTTAAGATTTGCAAGACCAAAGAAAAGCTTAGCTGCAATGTATTGGGTTTCTTAACCTAGTGCCTCTACCAACTGAGTCAAAAGGATAGGAATTTAGAATACTTTACTTTTTATGCATATCAACAAAAGAGGGAGCTTCCCTTCCTAATTTGAAGAGCAATTAATATTGTGCATAGTTGTCCATTGCCAATACGCACTCCAGATGTGCAAATTGTAATGCCAACAGTTTTCTTGTGCCCACCATGGGGAATGAGGCAAGAAAACTTCAATAAAATCTTAATGCTTTTAACACACGAGAATGACACTCTGGCATCCTATTGCATGATCCATATAGAAGCAATGGATGATAACAACGATAATGTTGGCAATGCTGATAGAAATCAGCGACATCCACCCCCATTACCTTGGGGTAATAACATTGGACCTTTGGATTTTTAGGTAAATCGTGAGTTACCTAAAGGGTCAAGGAAGCACTTTCCCTGGTTTCATGGCGATGGAACTCAATACTCGGAGGAACATTTTTCTGCATTCACAACTTCTTGCGTTGTCTTGCACATAGCACATGAAGACATCACGGTGTGTCTCTTTGTCGAGACTCTTGCAAGAAATGCTACCAACTGGTTCAATCACTTGGTGCCAAGCAATATCACAAGTTGGGCAACTATGAGCGAGAAATTTTTGGCTAGATTCAAGCCTGCTAAAGACAATCAGTTGTTGTTCGCCCAACTTACAAATTTAAAGATGGAGCACAATGAGCACATGAGGGATTTTGTAGCAAGATTTAATTATCTTGTTACAAGAATTTCTTCTACACTTGATCCATCACCAGAGATTCTGATGAGTTGTTTCATAAATTCTCTTCCATCAAAGATAGCTTTCTTCCTCAAGATGGTAAAAGAGAAAGAGTTGAAGAGTGTGCAAGAATACGCCATCAAGTTGGAGGATGATATGATTACTTTTGACTTGATGAAAATAGATTCTATCAGATCTCTAGTTCAAAAATCGTACCAACCAAAGAGAGACAATCTTTAGCCACAGTTGCCAACATCTTCATCAAGACCAATGATTGAAGCTGCACATAGTGCAACATTTTGTTGTTTCCATGATACTAATGCACATACCATATCTACATGTCCTGAGAACTTGAGGACGAACCAAATCATGGGATACACTGAAGCTGCTCCTAGTTCTAGTTTTGTACCAACACCAAGTTTGAATGTTGTCTCACCACAAACAAACAACTTCAATGGTGACTCTGTTGTGGGATACTTTGATAAGGAACCCGTAAATCAAGAAAAAAAGAATACCATTAGTACACTCCTGCAGTGAATCATGAAAATGTTTCAAGGCCTACGTTCACACGTACTCAGCACTTCAAAGCATAGAAAGAAGAAGAAAGACGAAAATCAAACTAAAACGGTAAATAAGTGCCTTCCAATTCCAATCCCAAATCTTCATAGGAGAACTCTATGACAGTTGCTCAAGATATGTCTTCGACAAACTTTGACATCGTGGCTTCCATGATGAATACCAAGGTACAAATCTCTCAAATGGAATATCTTCAGGATCATCCAAAACAACTAGATCAAATTCTCAATGTTGTAAAGAAGTGGGTTGTGTTCAAGTCATCTATTCCAGTAGAAGCAAAGCCTGAAACGGGTCTTGGTAATTATGTGACTCTGTTAGAGATAAAAACTAAAGACCAAAACATTACTTGTTCTAAAAAAGAGACTGATAGAGGACACAAGGTCATGGACAATACAATTCAATGGAGGTTGTTCCAGTACAAGTTTAGAAGCAGGGGAAATGATCATCTCCCCTAAAAGATAGTTGCACCCATCTGTGCAATTGGAATTCACTGAAGCTAAAAAAGAGGTGCTTTTGTTAGGCCTCAAAAATCCCGAAGACATGGGAATCAAAATCCTATATGTTAAAGGTGATGTGGAACTGATCAATGAGCTGGTAAAATGATATTTTTAGGTCAGAAAAGATCACCTACGACATTATAGAAATTGAGTTTGGAACTTGATCAACTGGTTTGAAGAAATCAACATCTCGATAATGGACTACAATAGTTGTAATGCCTCAAGGGTATCAACTTTCCCATTTGCATCATATTCTGATTTTTATTAGAGTACTTTTACATGGATATATGAATAACTGAGAATCTTCATCCCAGAGGGATTGCCTCATGCAATTCCCATCAGAAGAGAAGTGAAGCCTTTTAGGCAGAAACATCAATGAGAGGCTCTTCCCACTGCCATGCAACGAAAAATATCCAAAACACTTCATCTCTTTAAGGGTGAAGATAATTTTCTTTAAATAATTTATTTCTGCTTTTTTGTTATGTTGTAATGTGTTTCCCCGTTCCATAAAGTTTCATCATGTTTTAGGTGATTTCTTAGTTAGTCTTGTTTTAGGTGATTAGGAAAACTCCAAGTATTAGGTGATTATGAAAGAGTCCTAACTCCTTTCCCAACTGATAAGTCACTAGTCTACAAAAACTAAAAAATATTCCCGGTTCTCCTATGTTGTAAGTATCTGACATGGTCACCAGATAGAGCCTAATGTTGTACCCAAAATGAAATTTTTGCTTCATTAAGGCATTTTGAAAATGGTCTAAATCTTGTAAAATTGTCATCAAAACTCAATTTTAGGTCAAACCAAGCAAGGCTTTTTATGGGTTTAATGTCTGAAGATACTGGCAAAATTTGAAAATTTTGAAAATTAGGTTTTCGGACCACTATTTTTGCGAAAAAACCTAAAAAATAGGATCTTTCCAAAATTGGATAAAATTAATTTTGATTGGCTTATTTCACATCACAATCACATTGGCAAAGTCGAAATCAAGAAAAAGTTAGTTTAAGTTTGGTGGGTTGTTTTTCACTTTTTCAAGAGAAAAGTTAGGACCTCTGAGGTCATCAATGGCAGTTGGCTAGTACCAAATGTCAAAATATAAGCCTCAAACTCATCACAAAAGTTTCTACAGTGAAATATGATAAAAGAATGCTTTGCGACGGAGGGGATTTTCAAATGGTGAAAAATGCAAAAAATATTCTAAGTCTAGAAACACTACGCCTTGCTACGTGGGAGATACTTGTGCAATCAACGTGCAAGTCAACTTTGCAGTATCCATACACATAAAAATGGTGAAATGCAGTCACGTGAGTGTGTCAACGGCAGTGATGCTTCTACACAGTCAACTCAACAAGTGACACGATGTTTGCAAAAAGCGAAATGGTGAAAATCATCAACTTTGGAGCATTTTGCACCCTTGGAGGCTAGGGGCACCCTTGAAATTGAGGGCCCAAATTCAATTCATAATGGTTTCAAAGCCAGTCATCTTCTCTATAATTCTATCATCTTTCCAACAAGTTGTCAAGCAAAACCATCAGATTTGTGAGGTATCAACAAACGACAACGAAAGCAGAAGAAAAGAGAAATTAACACATCAGAGAGGACAGTCAAAATACAGAATATGCGCCCTTGTAGCCTAGGGGCGCCCTTGAATAAAGCCTATCAGATGTCAAAAATTTTAGTAATCATCTTTGGGTAATCTCTTCAAGTTTAGTCCATCTCCACAATGAATTTGTTCGCCAGTCCATAAGACATGCTGAACGATTGTGGTTGTTGATCCAACAAGCATGTAAAATGAAGGGAAAATAAAAGTCAATATCAAATTGTACCTCTATAGGTCAGGGGCGCCTAGCCTTTTGGTCAACTAGATGAGGTTTTCGGCAGCTGTCATCTTCACAAGATTTGTTCAGAAATCTTCCTAGCTACGCAGTAAAATCCAACCGTCAGCTCTCGGGACCCGTCAAATGCCCGTGATTGAAGAATCAACAGAAAACACTGAAGGATAAAAGTAAGCAGAAATATGGCTAAGTATGGAAAAATGCACCTTCCTTGAGAAAGGTACCCTTCTACTAGAGACCTTAGATGCAGTCTTTTGACCTTGTAGCTCTCAGGAACATCTCTTCCAAGTTGTTCCATCTCCGCGATAAGATCATCAGCATAGGCATCGAAGCAATCCAGCTCCCGACAACAAGATTCAAAGTGGACTATTCAGTTGAAAGTTACAAATTGCAAAGTCATTCTCAAAAGCCCAATTGTGCCCATGCAAGCCAAGGGCGCCCTTGAATTTGAACATCTTAAACCAAATTTTAGACATTGCACATAAAGTAATATTTTGTGGAAATATTTCAGCTTCATGATGGATTCGACATCTAGTCGATGAGAATCATCAGTCACCGGCAGTGGCAGATTGAAGCATGAAGAGTCCAAAGCAGAAAATTGGCTAAGTTTGGTGTCATGTGCATGCTTTTGGAAAAAGGCTCCCTAGATTTTAAGGCATCAGACTCAATTATTAGTCTTCACAACTCCCAACAACATTTTGTCAAATTTGATCTGACTACACGATGATGTAGTCAGCTTAGCTTTAGGATCAACCGAGCATCCAAAATTCAAGGTCAAACAGAGGTTTTGGTGATGTTTGCAAAGGCTAAAAAGTTGAAAAAGTTTCTAAGTCAGAGAAGTAATGGCACCTAAAGTCAAACTTTGACTTTCATAATTGAAGTGCATGCTTTGGCCACCCTATAATGGTGGAATCAGTGAATTGAATTTAAATAATATTAAAACTTCAGTTTTAAAAACCATTTTTACTTGCATGTGATGTTTTACTTCCTTGCATGTGATGTTTTACTTGAATGACGCCCTTTTGAAGGCTCAGTCTTGTTTTTTGTTAACTGAATATGGTCCAATGAGATTATTACGTCCAAAAATTAGGGTTTTTGCCTACATGTGACGCCTTAACTCTCAAAAATTATTTAAATATGCATTTTGCGGAGCATCTGTATCATTCATCCACCGGGTTCAAGGAAAACGTGAACATATAAACTAAGATCTGGGGTATACGGTGGTATTTTTGGTGGTATTCATAGTTACATAGTTATCAGCAAATTCATTCAGGGTAGGTGTCATTTTGGGAGATATAAGTTATCATTTCCTCTCCTCCTTTGTTCTTATAATAGCATCTTGGAGGTTTTCTCTCGCATGTCAGTAAACAATTTCAGTTTTGATCATCACGGGTATGTTATACTGTATTCTACAGCGTGTTAAATTTTTGGGAAAAATTACATGATTTTGGAAGCTTTGCTTTTTCGAAGATTCCTTTGCATGGTAGAGAAAAAGTCAATATTTTCAAAAATGAAGAATCTGGGTTTAATCAGGACATTGGTGGCTACAAAACCCATATTCCAAAAAAAAATTGAATTTTTTTTCCCCCACAGACCCTATTGCCCCCTATTGCCTTTTTTCGAAAAGTCTTTGCATGTGAAACAAAAGGTATTTTTTCGAATTTCTAACGTTGTGGGTTTGCTTAGAATTATTTTCTCTACTCAACCCACGTCTCAAAATTTTTCATGAAAATTGCCCCTCAACAGGGTATTTTTAGCCTCACCGAAAAAGTTGTCAGAACATAGTCATGTTTACAATCAACAGGCTAGTTTTTCATAATGTAGTTCACTCAGACTGAATTCAAGACCAAATCGGTATTAATTCATGATTTCATCAAAATGACTAACACATATTTGCATCAGATGGATCCAGAGGTTGACTTGAATGCTTTAGAGATGAGCCAGATCACACTTCAAAACATCGAGGAATCTGGTTTGATATAGGTGGCTTCGCTTCCCATCACAGTATAGTGTATAGAATTTGTAATTGCTTGTGTAAAGCATTACAACTCTACTACACAAGAAATTCAATTAGTGGAAGGATGAGTGATATGCAGTATTAGGCCCAAGGACATCAAAAAGTGCTTCGGTATTCCTTCGAATCTAAATAATTTGGTCATAACTATGGAGCAGTGTGAGAAGGGATTCAATGTTGATAAGGAAAAATGCTAGAGGAGGATGGTAGATAGGTGGCTTAAACAAAAAAAGAAGTTAACTTGCCAAAGAATGTGGGTCATGGAGAGTTCAAAGATGAGTATGTGGTTATGATTACCCTTCTTAACCATGTTTTTGATCAAGTAGATGCCAAAAAATTCTAGCCTTGGATGTATTACATCATGGCTCAACTCATCAACAGAAAGGAGCATTATGACTGGGCCTCTTTGTCAGCAATGTTCTCCACATACAGATGAGCGACTTCTTGGTTGCTCACGAATTTCACATGTTCGTACCTCATGTATCTGATTGCCTTCCAAGGCTAGTTTAGAGGTTTGAATACTGTGGGGATTCTAAGTGTACAAAAGGTTCATCAATATTACTTGTAGCTTGAGTTCACACAGTCTGAGTGACACTTCAAGCGAGTGCAGGAATCATTTTTGATGTACACCATGAGGAATCTGGATTGTGAGCTACATGTGTGTATCTCAATGGAAGCCAAATCAATGATGATAGAATGGGCGGATTGGTTCATCCAGTTCCTTACTTTTAACTACATCCACGTGTACAAATATTCAGGTCATCCAATCATGCTACCCCATTATCCTTTAGATAAGGTGGTGTTCATGGAATTTCTACGAAAGTTGTACGACATTCACTCCTATTTGCACAAAAAATGCAAGCCAATTGCCACTTTTCCATTACAGATGGGAATTTATAGGTGCAAGTCAACATCTGACACCAAGGCTATGAGCCATGAGTTAGCAAGACTTAATCTTAAGTATCTCATCGAGAGATGCTCATATGACCATTTGGGTCACTTCTTAGCACATCTTGGAGGTCGTTCTTCTCACAAGCCTTCTATGGAAGACTATTGGTTCAACTGTAAGGATGAGTTTGAGGTGCATCAACGTAGGTACAGTAGGTTCACCCTTTCACATATTTATATTTTCATGACAAAGGATGTGGAAGGGTTGTCAAATGAGGATGGGGATGTCACACTTCCTCAGTTCTTCTGAGATCAAGTTGACACACAGTCACTTCCAACCATTGATTGATTCATCAAGGAATGCACATCTATTAAGGAAAGATCAAGCAGGGTTGTCAAAAACAACATACTCTACTTGGATAGCAAGAGGACAAGGAAGGTAATTGTGCCAAACACAGAGCTACCACTAGTGGTTACTTCCATGTTGAAGTCAAAACCCAGACAAAAGAAATGGAGTAATCCTCCTAAAGGAAGCAAAATGTTAGAGCATTCAAAGGGAAAAGCACCAGTTGCTGATTTGGACTAGCAAGAACAATGTGTGGAGATTGCGGCAGATACAATTGAGAGCATGCTAGAAACAGAGGTAGAACCTCCCATTTTGTCACCAACACTACAACAGTCTCTGGTTTGCATCAACTTGGATCCAAACTCGCCACCATGTAGCAATGCTTCAACACATTCTCACTCATCAGGAGTTCCTAGAATTAGCACCGACCCTTCCAGTGAGATTAGTCGAGATTCGTCTTGGCTTGAGAATCAGTTGGGTAGGAAGAGGAGGCCGCCATCCTATAAACTGGACTTCTCAAATTTTTATCATGTCTATCAAGACACACCACATAAAAAGATAAAAAAGAAAGTCCATGTGGAAAGGAACGTTGACAAGGAGATCATCATTGTGACCATTGCACCGCTAGAGGATAAAAACTTGGACGAGGTAGAAGTTGATGACTTCACCTTGATAAAGGTCAACCTTGGAAAAAGCACATGCCAAGCCAATGTGGATTTCCTCGAGGTTGCAACAAAAAGCATAAAGGAGAGAGTAATAAAGGACAAAGAAGATAAAGTAGCCCTCAAGCCTGAAAACCAATAGCTTCGCCTATATTTCTCCAACCTTATGCACAACACTGAGAATCTCTCTGCCTTTCTCTCACAAATGTTAGAGTTACTAGCAGAACAAAATCAGCTAATTCAACTAGTTGTATATGGGAAGCGTCTAAAATACTGGGAAGAAGAGTTTGTCACAAGGGGCCACTTCATACTTTCAGAGTTGTACCAATTGAGGTACAATTCCCACAAACTTCACACACAGATTCAGGATTCAGAGCGAGAATTAGCAGTTGACAAACCACAAAATGAGATCATGGTCTCTCACCTGAGGATGACATATGATTCAGTCACTGCAAAAGAGGATAAGGAAGCTATTTTTTCTTGGAGAGAACAATTAATCTTTAAGGTAAAAATACATGAAATAATTTCTGTAGAGTTGACCAAGAGCAAAGAAAATGTGACAAGTGCTATCAAGTTTGTGAGAACTTTCATGTCACAAGTTACTTGCTAGTATTAGCATGAGGGTGGTGAATACATCAAGCTCGTTGGTGTACAGTCAGAGTTGCAAAGACTCATTTACGGTATTTTTAGTGGTGATTCAGTTGGCTATAAGTTGGATCAACTTATAGTCTTGTCAGCATTATTTGATGAGGTGACCAAGAGTGGAAGAGAACTGCAAATTCATATCATAGATGGTGAAGAGATGTTGAGGAGACATCGAGTACTTCAAAGGAGTATCAGTGATCCAGATGGTAATGTAGTCAACAACCTCGTGGAGAGGTTAATTGTTCGAGATATAGATCAGGGTGTCCCAACTTTTCAAGATAGACATTAGACACAATAGTTAACTTGATGCCTCTTTCCAAGTTAACTCGTTGTCCCACATATCATTGCATGTCTATTTTGGAGATACCCATGTACATATGGAATTTTCAATTTCAGTTAGCTGATGTTAGTTATCAATTGACTTTGATATCATTAAGGACTTGTGTGTTGCACAGTCCAATTAATTTAGTTTTGAATTAGTTAACTGAGGTAGTTTTTCTAGTTAACTGTTAAATTGCATACATTTAGGTTTAATAATAAATCTTGCATTCTTGCAAGACTAATGTTAAGTCAAGGAGATTTTAGGGTTCCCTACTCCTTTGAGGTTCTATAAATAAGAGCACCCTTGCTCATTTGTATTTTAACTTTTGTTGTGATAACAAATTGTTGTGCCACCTTGTCGTGCAATATTGCTATTTTGTATTGGTTCACTTTGTTTAATATAAAGTTGGTTTGATCGTTCATTGTGTGTTAGGTTCTTCATGCAATTTGTTGTCCCAATTTTATTTTTTCTAACAAGATTTCTTTCACATCTACACCTCGGATATGTGTCACACTTCCTTGGGAATTGAGAAATAGAGTATATCATTTGATGTTGTTATTAATAGTCTTTCTTTCATATCTACACCTTGAATAGGTGTTCCACCTCCTTGGAAATTTAGAAATAAAGATTGTCGTTTAAGTGTTGTTTTCAGTAATCTACTTTCAGCCTACACCTTGAATAGGTGTTCCACCTCCTTGGGAATCTTGAGAACTAGCTTACCATTTCATGTTGTTTCCAATAACCTTAATTTCAGCCTACACCTCGGATAGGTATCCTGCCTCCTCGGGAATCCTGATATAAATTTTATCGTCAACCATTCCCACTTACTCCTAAGTCCTCATGCTCTATTTTTCTTGAGGAAATAGGATAGTTTTAGCGTTAACCTAGTTGTAGTTAAGATCTACAAAACCAGAGAAAACATTAGTTGTAATGTATTGGGTTTCTTAACCTTGTGCCTCTACCAGCTGAGTCAAAAAGATAGGAATTTAGAATACTTTACTTTTTACACATATCAACAAAAGAGGGAGCTTCCCCTCCTAATTTGAAGAGCAGTTAATATTGTGCATAGTTGTTTGTTGCTAATACATACTCCAGAGGTGCGAATTGTAATGCCAACAATATATATATATATATATAATACATAATGTTGAGGCTATTCATTGATATATATATGTACATGTATGTATATATATATATATATAATTACTAAAGGCCAATTTGTATATATTTTGTGCAAAGTAAAAAAGGCCGATTAATACATGTGTTTGACATATGATAAAGGTTGATATGGAGAAGTAAGCCATAGTCGATATCATTTAAAGTGCAACGCTATATTATAGCAACGTATTACTTCTGCCTTTGATTGCATTAATCTAGAAGATAAAAGTGATGGAAATATGAAATAACATGTTTTGTTGTGCAAGTAATTTAAGTGCATGATAACGAGAATAAACAACAATAACATGCTTGGTCAAAGCACAAGTTTGAACGTTGTAATAAAGGAGTTGACACATCTTTTCTCTATCGAAAGAATGGACTATGACCAAGTCGACATGGCATATGTGTTTCTTGTAAATAGAGGAATGTTTCTTTGATTTAAACCATGCCAAAAGAATAGGAAAGATGACTGTTACATGGTGCCAATATATGAAAACTCTCTTTCTATAGAAGTCTATCTTGGTTGCAAGTCAATTCTCATCTTTTAGGCATGTGCATATTTGAATTAGTCTTGAATTGTTGTCAAGCAAAGGGGGTCGATCTGTAGAATACCAAGTTGAGTTTTCACTTAGATTTTTTCCACCTTTTTGTTGTGTGAGGTGAGTCATTCTACATGCTTTAGAGATATTGATTGGCATTCCTTTTATGTAGGCTTCAACGTCTCATCTTTTTATATAAATAGATGGGCTAACTCTCTTATTTGGGACACACAATTTTGCAAGTCCAAAAGAAGAATAGAGATATCTGCTTATGTGTTGACTTTCGGGACCTGAACAAAGCTTCCCTAAAGGACCACTACCCACTGCCCTCTATGGAGACAATCTTGCAAACAGTGGTAGGTTCAGAAATGTTTATTCTGCTGCAAATATTTTGAGAGTTATATTTTGTGGGAGCATAGAGTTATATTGTGGAAGAGAAAATAGTGAAGTATTACTTGGAGTAGTAAAGTGAATTCTAGCAAGCTATCATTGGATCATTGGAAAGATGTGAGTCAAGTCAATCAATTGGATCAAGTGTATTACAGGCATGAGGATCTAATCTTCTTATGTTTGTCTTTTATTATGAAAGAATGAGTCTTGATTGCTTTGACTGGAATTTCTTGAGAAATGCTTGCTTTAGTAAATCATAGCATTTGATAATGGAAAGGAAAAGGAGCTATTTTATGCTATTTGGTTGTATTTACTCCATAATAGGAGTGATTGTTTATTGTTAGTATAAGCATACTAGGAATGATTAAACAAGGATAGCTTAAGGGTTATTCATTGCAAGTTATTTGATTGTATTAGATAGCTTGTAAGTTACACCTGGGATTTGATTATCCATTGAAGGGAGGGTAACTTGTATTTATGCTTTGTGGGTAGAAATACCATTGAGTTTATGGGAAATGGAATAGGTTGTTTCTAGGGTTAAAGACTACATATAGAAGGAAATACCTATGCATAGTTTATAGTGGCCTAAAGTCAAATCGAGCTTGAGTAGTGTAAGTGAGTAGGATGGCTATCACTCAAAGTACTGGATGAGAACACTTTTTCCAAAGTAGTGTGATTGCCTTTGGCTCCACTGTCAATTCGCCATGATCCATTTATGCATGCTAGTCCTGGATTGTAGGGTTTACAATTTCTAGACATGTAAGACACAACATGAATCTCAGAATGGTTTTTGTTACAAGGTTACTCCACCAATCTCTTCGTTGAAGGGTAGGGCTATCTATCGTATGATAGATGTGTGGGGGACCACATATGAGTCTGTGGTTGGTGGAAAAGCACTTGAGTGATGCTTCTCCTCCTCAACAGGCGACAAAAGACCAAGATTTGAAAGGAGATTCCTAGACCATCTATATCTATTGCTTTGAAGCTCGGTTAAGCTATGTATGTACTTTGTACACATTCTTTGGAATATTGTAATATATGGAATATTATTTTGGAAATGAAATCAATGTTGATTATTGTTATATGAAATCTACGTTCATTTTTTCTTTGTAAAGAAAAGAAATTTTTTATTGCTATGTCATGGCATCATGGTTTATTCACTTGAGGTGAAAACTTAGGAAATTTACTTGAGTGAATGATTGGCATGTTACATATGCTCTAAGTCATAGGAGGCATATCTCCTCGATGGTATCAATCCAAACTATCTTCAAAAGTCAAGTGTTGCAAGAATCCAAGGGTGACAAGTTTTATGAACAAGTCAAGCAAGCACTCTCAGATAATTTGCGGGATCGAAGGTATGAGGGATGTCAATTCGAACCTAATGGTTTATTAAGGTTTAATGGGAGGATTTATATACCTATTATGGGGAATTAAGGAACTTGGTATGGAAAGAAGTTCATAATGCACCATATTCAGGACATCCTAGTGTAACTAAGATGTTGGTTGATGTAAAGCCATTGTATTTCTGGAAGGGAACGAAAGGGGATGCTAAAAATTTTGTAGCAAGTTTATTAGAATTTCAAAGAGTAAAAGCATATCATCATCACCTTGCAATTCTTTTGTATCCCCATGAAGTTCTAGAAAGCAAGTGGCAAGTTATTAGCATGGATTTTGTGCATGGTCTTCTAATGTTGAGGAATAAGCACAATGCCATTCTGGTAGTGGTTGAAAAGCTTACAAAGGTGGCACACTTTATACCAGGGAATCTGACCAATGGAGCTCTTGTAATAGCTCAGAAGTTTGTTCAAGAGGTATTTAGATTTTATAGGATTCCTAAAAATATTTTTTCTGATAGGGATGCTCGTGTGACATCTAGATTTTAGAAAACCTTGTTTTATTCACTTGGGACTCAACTAAACATAAGTTTCGCATATCATCCAAAAATAGATGGAAAAACTAAAAGAGTGAACCAAGTGTTAAAGGATCTAATAAGGATGTATTACATGGTTCAACAATACAGATGGGAGGATTACCTACCTTTGGTTGAGTTTGTATATAACAACTCTTATCATTTTGCAATCAAGGTGGCTCCATTTGAAGCATTGTACAACATGAAGAGTCAAACTCCTATAAGGTAGGATAAGCTAGAAGAAAGGATAATCCTTGGGCTAGAGATGTCAAAAATGGAGGAGCAAGTTGGTATTATTAAGAAGAGGCTATCAGAAGCTAATGATAGGCAGAAGAGTTATGTATATGCCAAGCGAGTACCCAAAAATTTCTCAATAGGAGAAAAGGTTTTGTTAAGGGTCAAACCTCGCAACAGTTCTATCAACTTTGGAAAGTCATCCAAACTAGCTCCACGCTATGTAGGCCCTTTTGAGGTTCTTGAGGAGATCAACCCCATTGCATATAGAATTGCCTTACCACCAGCTCTTGCCAAGATGCAAAATGTCTTTCATGTCTCGTATCTTAAGAAGTATATACAAGGGGATAACCATGTAATTGATTGGAATTTTTTACATGTATAGGACCTAGGAGTGGTAACAATCAAGCCTCTCAAGGTGCTTGTGACACGTAAACTTCACTTATGTAATAGAGAGGTTCTACCCGTGGGATTAGTATGCAAAATATTCTGCCACTTTGGAAGACTATGCTAAGATAAAGCATAAGTTTCCACAAGTCTTGCTAGATTTTGAAAACTCCCGAAAAACAATGATGTTTAATGATGTTTTATATTTTATGTTATGTCCATGTTGATACTTAATAATCTTTGAGGACGATGATTCATAAGGAGGGGAATATGTTACACCCCTTGTGTTATTACCTATTTGCTATTACCTCCTTTGGTTAAATTGCTTTAATATATGAATGTGTTTTATGAATCTTAAATGAAAATATGATGAATGAATGTTGGATTCAATTTGATGTTTTATAATGATTTTGACTATGAAATATATGATGCATATTATTGTATTGTGATTGGATAACTACTGTTATGGTGTACTAAGTTGAATGCAGGAATAGTTTCGAACCTCCAGAAGAGAGGGGAAGTATAACTCAAGAGAAGAACTTGGTCTAGTAACCCTTAATGAGCCTAATTGAGCATACACACACTCACACCTTAGTTGGTCTATGTTGAGTCAAGTCAGTTTGGGAAAAGGTAAGTGATCTTTAGTTTTGAATGTGAACGATTGTATTAGGTTATGATCTTGTCCTATGAATGTTGTGATTGATGAATGTAATTAAGTCTTTTTGTCGAGTAATTCCTTGTGTGTTCATATTTATAACGATGAGATATATGCATAAAATTTATATATGTATATAGGTACACGTCTACAGTAAACTCATACATATGAGTAAATACGTGCATGAGTATATGTAGATAGACGTATCTATACATGCACATGGATGAACTACCCATATGTATGGGAATATCGATTGGACGAAGATGACATATATATATGTATATATACACTTCGTGTATATATGTCAATTGATGGAAATGAAAGTATAAGTGTTTATATAAAAGTATTAAAATATTATTAAGTATAATATATATATATATATATATATATTTGTGTATATATGATTGTTATTCAATATATGTTTATATAATTATTAATTAACAAATAATACATATGATAATCTTGAGAAAATGAATATATATTAATATATATATATATATATATATATATATATATATATATTAATGAGGGGATATATATATACATATATACATATATTAGATATATGATAAGTGTTTGGATAACACATTATAATCATAAGTGTTTGTAATGTATATAAAGCATGTTTTGTAGTGTTGAGGTTGATATCAGTAAAGCACTAAAACAAAGTTTATGTGCACATAGCGCTGCCACATATGATAACACATTGCCAAGTATATAAATCTAGGCATAGAAACAAAGTAAGACTAAGTCAAAAAATGTGCATGAGAAAAGGAATAATGTTTATACTTTGCCAAAAAGATGAATGCAGATTTACATGTTGTGAATAAGTCTTAAGTTGTGCTATATTAAAGGGCATTGTTTTATGAAATGTGGCACTAAAACCTGTAGCATATAGAAGCAAATATGGAGTCTTAAACCTTTGGATATGCATAAACCTAGTCAAAATAGGGTTGGAAAAAATATAAGAGGGGAGTCAACTTGCAATTCATTTAAAAAACTTGAAACAATGCATTGTTGTGTTTGACCTAGCAAATGGAGTCTTGCTATCACCAAGCATGAGGTCGATTATGTCATTAGAAGCATATGGACTGTTATGTGTTGCAAGCTAAGAGTTTATTTAGCTAATTTGTTGCATGAGAGTAGAAAGGTGGCAGATTTACCAGATTGTTTGTAGCCTTTGGTTGTTCATATTTTAGTATATATCTAGAGGTGTTCATTCTACCATTTGTTACACTTCTCATTTTTTATTTTTGCTTTTCCATTCTGCTATATTTTTTGTGCTTGTGAGTTTGAGAGTTAATGAGTGCTTTGCTATTTTGTATTTGTAGCTCAGAGAAAAACACACAAGAGAGTTAGGCAATTCAAATCTAATCTATACTAACGAATCCTCAAAGCTTAGATAATCGAGCACAAAAGAAAGCTAAGAACAACATGCATAAAAGAAACTATTTTACTAAACATGCAATCAATTCCATTGAATAACCTTCATTATTCTTCTCTATTTTGTTTGTATAGTGTACTTGCCCTCAAATTTTCAAAGTTCGTGCAAGCATAGCCTAAGTGTTGTGATTAAGACAAAACATCGAAGATTCAAGATAATTCATACGATTTCGAGAGAGGTTGAAATGATGGACACAACAATTTATAGAAAATTGATCATTCGAACGACAAGTCAAGATCGAAAGATCAACGGACGGTTGAGATCGAAGGATTAGACATGCATGATGATAACTTTAGTAGTAACACAAGTGATACAAATTAGAAATAGAAATAAAGATTAAATAAATGATTTAATCTTCAAGTTTGGTATTCAAAAATAGAAGAATAGTCTTTGCATGACAAAGATAAAGATATGATTAAAGCAACTCTCTGTTTGAATGCACACACAAGATTTAATTAATTAAATAGAAATATTTAATTAATTAAATAGAAATATTTAATTAATTAAATAGAAATATTTAATTAATACGCATGTACATGCAAACAAGTTAGAACTAGATGACTGAATGATATGACAAAGAGATTACTCGTGAAATCCATTCAGACACTAATCCAGAGTTAATTGACCGATTAAAATAGATGTCAAGTAAGAGTGAATACTTAGGTAATTTGCACAATTATCTAAATATAGAAGAATGTGTTAGAATGGATTTATGAATTAAATAATTCATTTAATTCAAGATTTGATATTTGAAGAATAATTAAATAAATAAGATTTATTTAATTATAGTTGACATATCATAAAAGATAAATTAAGTAAAAAGTTTATTTAATTGAAGAAGAAGGATAAGGTTAATTAGTAACATAATTAAATAAAAAGTGTTTATTTAATTAATTAGATAGAATAAAGAAAAGTGTAAATTAATTAAATAATTAAAATTATTTAATTAATAGAAGAAATGAAGACTTTAGAGAATAATTAAATAATTGACATTATTTAATCATGACCATGAAGAAAATGAATTATGAAGAAATTGAAGTCGCAGGCTTAGACCAGATTTTGGTGTCTACAGTATTTGTGATTATTGAGGGAATTGGTAAGAGGTTAGAAATGGGAAATTGGGTTGATCTTAGAGGAAGCAGCAAGAGAGCTTGAGGAATTGAGCTAGAAAGGGAGATTAATCAATTGAAGCTTTTCTACAAGCATGCTAATTTCTATACCTTTGTTATTTATATTGGAAATGTTAAATAGTTATGATTACCATGTTGGAAAGGAATGATTTAGAGTATGTTGTGGTGTTGGTTTATGCTTGCATGTTTCTTGATTGTTTATTATGTTGTAATACTTTACTTATGCAAAAGGAAGTAAGTATTTTAATTTTTTTGATTCAAATGAAGAGATTGCATGGGAAAGATGGCTGAGCAGTTCAAGGCATAACATTGGAATTGCATGTAGGCTTCTGTTTACTGAGGGTTCGAATCCTTCTATTTCTGTATATTCATCTTATTCTTTTTTGCATCGTTTTCTCATGCATCTAAACCCAATAGGATGATTTCATCCTCCCGCAATCTCCTTCTATTTTAGAATAGAGAAAATAAAATGAGTAAAATGAATATCAGCATGACAAAGAAAATTTATATATATATATATATATATATATATATTTGTATGAATGCGATGTATTTATTCTATATGTAGTTGTCAATACTATATGTAGTTTGTCAATACTAGTCGTCTGTAACATGAAGTAAGAAGTTGCTAGATTTACTTTGGTAGTAATTTCATTTTCATTATGAGTTATTAATGGGTTATTCGTGGGGTTAGTTTAATCTATAGAGAAGGGGGTAACCTATGTATAGAGTATGAATGGTCAAAACCAAATCGAGCTAGGAAGGTGGGTGAAATAAATGACTCTCACTCGAAGTACCAAGTGATGAATTCTTTGGCCAAAGTAGTGTAAGTAGCCACCATTTGCACAGTCAGTTCACTGTGATATGGGTTTACATACTAGGCAGGGATTGTCATACACGTAGGTTGTAGCCATTGTATGGTAGCTCTAGATATTTAGGACACAACACCATGCTATGAAAAGGGTAGGGTTATGAGGTTACCAAACCAATCTCTTTGTCAAAGGGTAGGGCCATCTTACCAATTTGGCAGATGTGCGAGGGACTGCAGTGTGTCCATGGTTGGCAAAAAAGTGCTTGAGTGATGCTTCTCCTCACACAATTGGCGACCAAGATTTGAGGAGGATATTTTGGACCATTTGTATTTTCTATATTCTATAAGCTTGTTGAAGCTATGTATGTAATCTTGTATCCATCTCTATGGAAATTGTAAATGAGAAATATCATAGTGAGATCTTGTAATATCATTACTTGTATCAATGAAAGGAATTCTTAAGTATGTAATGGAAAATTTTTGAAGGGTTAGGTTTCAAATGTGCATTTATTATTCAAAGGGAAATAAAATTTTTATTGCTTTCAAAGTTAGATGCATAATCTATTCACTTGTGGGTAAAACATAGTAAAATTACTAGTTAGGACAATGGGCATGTTACATTTCACCATGCACTTAAACCTTCATAATAGAGTCGCATATTTAAAATGTAAGTAATTTCTGGGACCAATTGATTCTTACTAGCCCTAGTAATAGATCAAGATGTTGAGCCATTTCTAGCAGTAGAGTAAGTAGAGATAGTAGCAAAGGGAGTAAGGGAAAAACCTTGTCTAACATACCTTCTTATTCGATAGCCTACTACAATGCCTCCACCAAGTTTATAGCCACTAGTTGGGGTGTCAATGCCAAAGATAATAACAACAGTATTGCTCTCAATTTGTTTGCATATCAAATAACAAAATTGTCTTGTCAACATTTGGCAAGAACTTCACAACAAAACAACCTTGTTAATTTTACCAAGAGACATTCTACAGACACAAAGTGTCATGTTGTGACCATGTACACGAAAACAAAACGTAATTGACAAATATTTAAAAAAAATATAAAATAACTCTCGAAGTAAATAAAAAAATTATAAAGAAAAATAATATATTTTAAAATAAAATAAAATAATTTTTAAATAAATAAAATAATTGAAGACTAACATCTTTAATGTTTTTAAAATGATGACAAAAAAATTACATTTATTTTAAAAAAATCATAAAATGATTCTTAAGTAAATATTCTTGTATACACTTAAAATGATATATCACATTGTCTATTAATTAATTAAATATTTTAATATTTAATTAAGAGTATACTTGTTTAATTAAGTATATAACACATTTTTGGCTGCAAGTGGGGCACTTGCCCCTTTTTAACCATTATATAGGTTAAAAATGTCATTTTCCATGTCATTTTCAATTTTAACCTAGTAAAATTTGCAAATATTGAGCTCTGAGTTGATAATTATGGCACTTCCAGTTCACTTGCACCGTTTCGAGCGTATCTGACGTCATCAGCGGCCGGCGCACTACGGACCTCCGGTATGTGTCTCGTAAATCCTTGTCTGTCGAAAATTTTGTTTTGCGCACGTTTTTAATGTTTAAATTCAAAAATTTGAGTTTTAGCGCTCTTAATGTTTTTCATAGCGCAATCAATAATTTTCGTAGCGCGTTTAATACTGTAGCGCTCTTAAGGCGTATCGTAGCGCATTTGACAATTTTCATAGCGCATATAATATTATAGTGCCCGTGATAGATTTCATAGCGCCTTTGATGATTTTCATAGCGCATATGATATCATAGCGCACCTGAGATGTTTTATAGCGCTCTTAACAAATCTTGTAGCGCAAAATTTTCCATAGCGTTGTTGATAGAAATCATAGCGCCATTAATTGATTCTGTAGCGCAAAAATTTCCTTAGCGCTGATAAAGAATTTTGTAGCGCCTACAACTAGTTCTGTAGCGCTTTTTGTTCCACATGATAAATTTGTTTTCCAAGTTGTTGGAGAACAAATAGTAGCTGATAAATTGAAAAATGAAGTGTCTATCCTAGGATTGCTTTATTTTATGCTTTAGATGTCTACCCTAGGATTGATAATTTTTATTTTTTTTTGCTTTTAGATTTTTAATAACTGTCCGCGGCTACGTCGGAATCAGTTAGACTAAACTACAGTTACAGATTACAGATTACAGTCTTCTAAAAATTTGCGCTGCAAAACATATTACGGGCGCTGAAATATTCGTCACGGGCGCTAAAATAGTAGTTACAGGCGCTGAAAGATTAATTACGGGCGCTAAAACAGTCATTACGGGCACTGAAACAGTAATCACGGGCGCTGAAAGATTAGTCACGGGCGCTGAAAGATTAGTTACGGGCGCTAAAACAGTCGTTACGGGCGCTGAAACAGTAATCACGGGCGCTGAAAGATTAGTCACGGGCGCTGAAAGATTAGTTACAGGCGTTGAAAGATTAGTTACGGACGCTAAACTGGAGGTGTTCTTCTGAAAACGTGTCGTCTACGCTATTCCGCTATTTTTTCTGTAACCTGTCAAAAAAACTGCAAACAAAATAAGCGAATAAGCGGGCGACCGTTTTAGGAAGAACACCTCGGTTTAAGCGACTAATCTTCGGTAGCGTATATCTTCGTACCCTGTTATTCGGCGCGTAACTTTATCTTCAGCGCCCGTGACTAATCTTTCGGCGCCCGTGTTCGGCCCGTAACTAATCACTGGGCGAAGTGACTAATCTTCAGCGCCATGATTCTTGAGCCATGCGTTTAAGCGTAACTGAAATGCTTCGGCGAAGTGACTAATCTTTCAAAGCGTGATTCTTTGTTTTGGCCCGAAGTAACGGCTGACGATTGCGTAATTAATCTTCGGCGCCCTGCTTCTCTTTTTAGCACGGCGAATATTTGGCCCGAAGTAATATGTTTTGCAGCGCAAATTTTTAGAAAGGCTGTCACATGTCTGTAGCTATAGTTTTAGATCCTAAGCGATTCCGGCCAGCGGCGGTTATTAAAAATCTAAAAGCAAAAAAAAATAAAAAATTATCAATCCTAGGGTAGACATCTAAAGCATAAAATAAAGCAATCCTAGGATAGACACTTCATTTTTCAATTTAGGCTTAAAATGAATTTTCTGTTTATGTGAAGCAATATCTTCACTTAGTTAGAAATTTTTTATTTTGGTGCTTAACAATTGAACCTAGTGTTTGCTTTGTTCTCAGTGATAGGCCTATGCTCTCCCCTTAACTGGGTGATCAAAATGCCAAACTCACTTATTTATTTTTATGCATTTTTAAGTTTTATTAAAACCTTGTAGAGAGCCTGCTCTTGTGGGAAAAAGTACTCACCCAAGAGGAACGACTCAAGTGGGTTCAAGCCAAAGCCAGGCTATTCCACCCCACTATAAAATTTAAAGCAAAATTGGGGAAACCCTCTTTTGGCGGTAGTGTGCATTGATAACCATCCCCAAAGCCTTTGTTCTAAAGGTAGGGAGGTCTCTCGAGGGAGTCTATCATTTGCCGTACCGAACGGAAATCCTTACTACGAACCTAGTGTAGTAACTAACCGAGTCAGTTTCTGAACATTGTTTCAATCACAGTGTAGGGGAGGGAAGAATCTACCCCCAAGATACTCACCATATAACTGCCAAGGATTGTTTGCTCAGGGGATCCCGTATCCACTTCCATCACTCTGAGTACGCACCTGGAAAAGACAAAAACACGGGCGCCCTTTCGGGGGTGACACGGCTGTGTGAGTCGACGCAATTCTAAGATGTGGGCTGTTGATTGCTATGATGACCTACTTGAGAACTAAGAGTGAGTCTATTTGAAGTGCTTGTCATGTGTAAAACCTGTTAAAACAATTTTTGAAAAACATTTTGGTTACATACTTGATGTTTAGAATAGGACTTAAAACAAACATTTTTAACTTGTTTGATGTGTTTTCATTACATTAATTTAGATAAAGATCATCCAAAACACTCATTATCATATTGATCAATCTCATGTTACGAGATTGGAAATCTACAAAATTTGTAAAGAAATCCATTTCCAAAAGGATTAAGAAGCCAAAGAAACCTCTCAACCACAAGAAATTATTGAAGAAACAATAATTCTTATATCAAAGTCAAAAAGTTTTACTTAAATATAGAACTTTTCTTCATAGGTATCATGATTGTGTTAGAGGTCTTTCAAATGATTATGCCATAGAGACCTTGTATTCACAAGCTTATTTTCAAAGAAGAGCCCTTTCTCAAAGGCATAACCATAGTCAACGCATCCGTTTTAGTTATATTCCCCAACCAGCAATCGAATACTCTACTCGTCCAAATCAAATCTTACAATAGAGAACTTAGAATACATTAGGCATCTATCACAAAATCCATTTTTTTACAAAGCCATGATCAAAACTTCATAAAGTGCAAAAATCATCATTTTCTTGATCTTTTGCTTATATTCCCACTAACAGGATTTTCATCCTTTCACTTAGGGAACAACACAAGCTACAAGATTAGAAAATTTCGTATAAGTCATAGAATTTTCATTTTATTCTGACTTTCATACATACCACATCAATTGCACTATTTCACTCTTTTGATCAAAAGTAAGTAAAATTTGGAGTAAAATCTATGCCTGTTCTCACGAGATCTCAAAAACAAATGGAAAAAGACGAGGGAGAAACTACAACTAGTAAAATGGGTGATCGAAATGAAAAAGAAGAGGAAACATTTAATCTTGATGAGATAACGGAAGAAAAGCTTCAAGAAGCAGAACAAGATCCTCAATTCCATACTCTTATGGAAAGAATCCTAGAACGTAACAAAGAAAAATACTTTCTTTCATTAGCTAATCAAGGAGCTAAGTTGCCTCACACCTTTGACATAGAGGGGATTAAACAGAATCCTGAAAATCCTCCTAATGACTTTAGTGCTCTTAACCAATAGATAAAAGAATTACAAGGGCAAATAAAGGAAATGCAAGGAGGTACAACAAAGAAATATGTTTTGGAAGACATATCTCCTTATCCATTTGATAGGAGTCTTCAAATGATTCCATTTCCAAAACATTGCGAAATTCCTAAGTATGATAGGTATAATGGAACAACTGATCCCATAGACCATGTTAGGGATTTCCGAAACATGAGTCTTGAATTCGCCTATGATGATACTTACTTGATGCGATTATTTCCATGAAGTCTAGGTGTACAATCCATGGAGTGGCTTTCAAAAATCACTCCACCTATCAAAACTTTTGAGGAGTTGATAAATCAGTTTATCTCACAATACTCCTACAATATTCAACATCAAATAACAATGCTTGATCTTTGTAAAGTAAAACAAAAAGTAGGAGAACCCTTTACTACATTTTTACAAAGATGGAGAAGATTATTTGCACGATATTCTAGTCCTATTCCTAAAAAGGAAAAGATGGATATTTTTATCAATAGCCTTGATCCAGAATTAAGCTATAGGCTTAACCTTCATTGTCCTCATAACTTTGAAAAACTGATTGAAAATGCAATCACTATTGAAGGGGCCTTGGTTAAAAGGGGAGTGATAAAACTTGATAATCCAAGTACATCAAATCAAAACAACGATAAAACAAGGTTTTGGAATAGAAACAAAAATGTTGTTACTGATGGCATAGTGGATGCCAATAATTTACAAACAAGGCCATCCGTTTTCAATCTATCAAGTGTTCCAAGAAACAATTCACAAGGAAATACAATACAACAAGGAAACAACAATCAACAAGGACAAATTTCCAAGCAAGAGAACATAACCAATCAAAATACCAATCAAAATCATGGTAATTTCAATAATAATCTTGGCAATGCCCAAATATCAAATCCGTCTAGACCTTCATTCTTTTCAAATCGACTGACTTTTACTGCTTTGGGTCAATCTCTTGAATCTGCTCTCAAGGAACTTCTTGATAATAAGGTTATCACCTTACCACCACAAAGAGATTATGAGCCACGAGTTAAACCACCATCATGGAATGACTCGTGTTATTGCAATTATCATCGATGTAAAGGTCATAGAACAAACAATTGTCAAGCTTTGAAAAATCTAGTACAAGATTTAATTGACAATGGTACTATTACAATTGAGGGACATCATACCAATGATGATCATCAAGCATTCAAAGATCCTTTTCCAAACTACCAAAAGGGGGAAACATCGGATACCAAAGCCAAAAACATACATAATGTTGAAGACAATATAATCCGCCATATTTACACAAATGATAATCGGATTAATGTTATCAAAATTAAAGGAAAACAAGAATATCAACAGGTTAATGTAACAACAAGAGGTCAAGCAAAGGTTGTTTTAAAAGGAAGTTCATCTAAAACCACTATTTCTTCTCCAACTCAGTATAATCTGGTTGATCAATTGAGAAAAACATCAGCTCAAATTTCTATTCTTGAACTTCTTAAAATATCCCCATACACAAAAATATTTTAGAAGAAGCGCTTGTAAACACAACTGTTGATACTGATCTAGATGCAAACAGATTTCAAGCCATGGTGGGACATTTGTCTTCCCTTACTTGTCTTTCATTTTTCGATAAAGATGATGCTTCTATGACACATCCACATAATTCCTCGTTATATCTTGAAGTCATGATCCATAAACATCGAATTAGACGTGTCTTAATAGATGGAGGAGCCGGTTTGAATATTTGTACCTTAAAATTGATAAATGCCTTAGGAATTTCAGAAAATGAAATTGATTCATGAAGGAAGATAACCATTAAGGCATATGATGATGAAGAAAGAGCTTCTAAGGGATTAATATTGCTACCTATCAGAGTGGGACCTATTGTGAAGAATACTTTTTGTCAGGTTCTAGATCGAGATTTGTCTTATAACATACTTTTGGGTCGTCCGTGGATCCATGATATGCAAGCCGTACCATCAACATATCATCAATGTATCAAGTTTTCACTGCCATTTGGATGAAAATAACTATACAAAGTGATTACGATAGTACCCCGACGATTTCCAATCTTAGGAATTGAGTCAAGATAATGCTGTGCCCTACCTGATGAAGCTCTTGTTTGTTCCTTCTTCCAATCTACAAGTCAATTCAGGTAACAAAGAATCTTCGATACTAAAGGTAGGTTTGAGGCAGGGGTAGGTGAATATTCACTATCTCTTTCTGCTTTACCTCTTTCTCTGAGATCTGCATGGATTACCCAACTGTGATCAAAAGATTGTGACTCCTTCTACATCTCAAACTTCCGTGCCAATCACAAAGTTTGATGGAAAATTCATTAGAGCTAATACCACTGAAGAAGAAGCTGAAGATAGGGACATCTTAAATTGGCTATACAAAGATGAAGATGAATCTCTCTTACACATTAAGTTACCCAAAGAACAATATGGTAAAGGGTACGCTATTATGCAAAAGATGGGTTATGAAGGGAATGGTCCTATAGGGAAACGAAGAGAAGGAATTGTGGAACCAATTCAGCCTATTTCAAAGCA
Organism: Sequoia sempervirens; assembly: GCA_007258455.2. Lineage (NCBI taxonomy): Eukaryota > Viridiplantae > Streptophyta > Pinopsida > Cupressales > Cupressaceae > Sequoia > Sequoia sempervirens. Next base: position 82,801 of record VDFB02358410.1, on the reverse strand, counting down.
TTCAAGTGATAAAACAGGACTTGGATATGGTAAAGATAAAGAAGAACTTACTTCACAGCAAACATCATTAGTTCATGAAGGAGAATCCATGTCAGATAAATCTCATGAATCAGTTTTCCAATTGCAAAATAGTTCAGATACTGATTCTAATGAATATGAATGGGACACCATTTATAATGATGAATTTTGGAGGGATAAACAAATTGATACTATACATAAATATGCACCTGTTCTTATAGAAGGAGAAGGATCAAGGCCTCCACTTGATTATGTTTTACAAAGCGATCATGACTCAAGTGAGGAAGAGTTAGATTCTAACGAGATTGATAATCAACAGGAGAATACCATCATAGACCTTGTCTACCATGAGGATGACAACCATATCATGACTTTGACAATTCAAGACCTTACCCAACCTAATGATCCTATGCCTTTAGTTTATCCAGAACTTATAGATTGGGACATTGACGCACCTATCCATATTCCTACATTTAGTAATGATGAAGATGTTATAACTTTCCTTTGTTCCTCAAATGAAGAAAACAATTGTTTCATTCAAGAATCTTATACTCATGATTTTGACAAGGAGAGTGTCAAGTCTCTTAGCTGCAAAATAAATGAAATAAAAGATGGATCTATTGATGAAAACTGAAAAAAGGCAGTGATAGATCAAAACAAGAGAAAAATAAAGAGCGAATCTGACAGTGAAAACCTTTCTGAGGCATTAAAGGATGAGAAACTTGACACTCTTCCCAAGTATTATCATGAAAAATCTTCTATTTTGATTGAACCAACAGAATCAATCAACATAAGTACACCAGAGCAGCCAAAAGTTTTGCAAATTGCAGCATCATTAACAGTTGAAGAAGTCCAGAAATTCATGCAATTCTTGAAGGATAATCAAATTAACTTTGCTTGGTCATATGCTGATATGCCAGGGTTAGATCCTAATCTGATAATGCATCATTTATCTATCAAACTTGGGATAAAACCTGTAAAGCAAAAGCTCAGAAAGATGCATCCACATGTTGCATTATTGGTCAAGGAAGAATTAAAGAAGCTTTTAGATGTTGGATTCATTCGAACTGTATTTATCTGAGAATGGTTCCAAACATTATGCACGAACAAGGATGGAAGGATCCCGAGTTTATATGAGTTGAGGATTTAGTAAGCGTGCTAAAGATGATTTTCCTGTACCTAACATAGATTTGATTGTTGACTTAACTGCTGGACATGCAATGTATTCATTAATGGATGGATTCTCAGGATACAACCAGATAAAAATTGCACCAGAAGATCAAGATAAAACAGCGTTTACATGTCCTTGGGGTACTTATTGCTAGAATGTCATGCCATTCGGGTTAAAGAATGCTGGAGCTACTTATCAAAGAGCAATGACAACTATTTTTCATGATATGATGCATACATTCATGGAAGATTATGTTGATGATTTACTTGCCAAATCTCATACACGAGATGAACACCTAGAAATCTTGTCAAAAATCTTTGTCAGAATGGAAAAATTCAATGTTCGACTGAATCCAAAGAAATGTGTCTTCGGTGTTACATCTGGAAAACTCTTAGGGTACATTGTTTCATAAAAGGGTATAGAAGTTGATCCAGAAAAGGTACAAGCTATAATGGATATGCCTCCACCACGAAATATCAGTCAATTAAGATCCTTGCAAGGAAGATTACAGTCCATCAGAAGGTTTATAGCTCAACTAGCAGACAAAAGCTTGCCATTCACACATCTATTGCATAAAAATGTTCCATTTAAATGGGATGACAAATGTGAAGCAGCATTCAATCAGATTAAGCAATATCTTACACATCCACCAGTTCTAATTCCGCCTATTCCGGGAGAGCCGCTTATACTCTATATTTCAGCAACAGAAGTATCTTTGGGTGCATTGCTAGCACAAGAAGACTCTACAGGTAAAGAAAGGGCTATATATTATATCAGCAGAACCTTAACAAGACATGAGTTAAACTACAGTTTCATTGAAAAAGCTTGTCTTGCAGTAGTGTTTGCTTCTCAAAAGTGGCGACATTATATGTTGACTCATACAGTTAAGCTGATAACAAAGATAGATCCATTGAAATACCTATTAAGCAGAGCCACTTTAACAGGAAGACTTGAAAAATGGGTAATGATCTTAAGTGAGTTTGATATTCACTATGTAGATCGAAAAGCGATTAAAGGACAGGTCATTGCAGATCAATTAGCTGAAGCTCCTTTACAAGAAGACAATCCAATGCATATTGAGTTTCCTGATGCAGATGTCTTTACAGCAACAATTCAGAGACCGTGGGCATTATACTTTGATGGATCTTATACACAATACGGCTCGGGGGCAGGGATTCTTTTTGTTACACCTGAAGGACATACCATCTCAAGATCATATCGGTTGATGTTTCCTTGCACAAATAACATAGTAGAATATGAGGCATTACTCATAGGATTAAAGATAGCTTTGGAATGGCAGATTACAGAGCTGGAAGTTTATGGTGATTCACAACTTATCATTAATCAAATTAATGATGATTATCAAACCAAAGATGATAAGTTGCTACCATACAAAAACATGGTGGATGATTATAAGAAATATTTTGTGTTAATCAAATTTTCACAAATATCAAGAATTGACAATAAAGCTGCAGATGCAATGGCTACCATTGCTTCTTTATTACAAATATCGGAAGATCAAACCAAGTATGAATTCTTGGTGGAACAATTGTTTTCTCCTGCATATGATAATCCTGAAACCCAAGTTATATGTCATTTAACCGGTTCAGATTCACCCTTATATGGCAAAACATATACCTATTTGAAAGATAACATCTTGCCTTTAGATTTATCCCGCAACCAAAAACAGAATTTCATACGTCAATCATCCCGTTATACTTTAATTGCCAATATCCTTTATAGACGTGGTCTTGATGGTACACTCCTTAGATGTCTTGAACGTGATGAATCTGAAAAATCCTTACAAGAGGTTCACGGTGGTATTTGTGGAACTCACTCAAGTGGTTTGACCTTAGCGAAGAAACTTGTCAGAATGGGATATTATTGGCCTACCATGGAGCAAGATTCTTTTACTTTTGTTAAGAAATGTTCTAAATGCCAGATCCACGAGAATCTTATTCATGCACCTGCACAAGAATTGCAGCCTTTTATTTCAACATGGCCTTTTTCTCAGTGGGGATTATATCTTGTTGGTAAAATACATCCTTCATCATCAAATGGCCATAAGTTTATCATCACAGCTACTAAGTATTTTACAAAATGGATTGAAGCTGTTCCTCTAACAACAGTGACTGGTAAACAGATATCTTCATTTATCCTGAATTACATTATTTGTAGATATGGAATTCCTAATTCTATTGTTACTGATAATGGAAGACCTTTTAAGAATCAGGATGTTGATGAACTTTGTGAAAGATTTCATATCCAACACAGGTACTCTTCACCTTATTATCCACAGGGTAATGGTCAAGCAGAAGCTTCTAACAAAACCATTTTGAAGATATTGAAGAAGACAGTAAATGATGTTGGACGTGATTGGCATGTTCAACTCAACCCAGCTTTGTGGGCATATAGAACTAGTATTCGCACACCAACAGGAGCTACACCATATACTTTAGTCTATGGAGCAGAAGCGATCTTACCATTGGAAGTTGAAATACCTTCGCTTAGGGTTTCACTTAAGGGATTGATAAGTGATGAAGACTACCGAGTTTCTCGCCTTCAAGAAGTCGAACTGTTAGATGAAAGACGCCAACATGCAGCTGATCACTTGAAAGGTTATCAACAAGTCATGTCTCGTAGTTATAACCACAGAGTTAAGCCATGGGCATTTCAAGTGGGTGACTTAGTTTTGAGGGAAAATCCACGTAATCAGCAAGATAGAGAAAAGAAAGGCAAATTTGAACCTAATTGGCTTGGTCCATTTGTTATTGTAGCAGCATATGGTTCTGGAGCATATCAGTTATCCACATCAGAGGGGGACCTGTTTGAAGAGCCAATCAATAGTATTCATCTTAAGAAGTTCTATGTCTAAAAAGTCCTGAAAAAAATCAAAAAAATCAAAAAATCATAAAAAGTCCTAAAAAAAATCAAAAAAATCATAAAAAGTCCTGAAAAAAATCAAAAAAATCATAAAAAGTCCTAAAAAAAAATCGAAAAAAAAATAAAAAATCTTGAAAAAGTGCAATAAAAACAAGTGGTGAAAACTTGGCAAACAAGCGCTACTTGTGATCGAAATGGGCTTCTCCATTTATTAGTTTATGTCTTATTTTCACTTTAGGCATCATTCATCCATGTCTAACATCTGTAAATATCTTTCATTATCCATACCATGTAGTGGGAATCTTTAGGTTTCATCATGGCTTGATGAAATTTGTACATATCTTTTATCTTTAGGTTGTGTTTACATTGGGGGCAAAACACAGAAACATACAAGAGAGGGGCAACGAGCTTTCAAAATATCACAAGCAGACAAATAACAGCTTGACAAAATAAAACAAACATTGTCAAATCAAATCAATCACAAACATATTTATGCCAATGAAAATCAAAAATAACATGATCCAAACAACTATCAAAGTGAGAATATCAATAATGATAACCAAATTGGATGATCTTAATCTGAATAAATGTTTGAAATGCCTTAAGCAGGATTTGAATGGTTGTTTGATTTTCTATCATATCTCTGGAGTAATTCGATGATGTACTGAACTAGAAAAGCAAGGAAGGAGTATGATTTTTCTTTGTCTTCTGTTTGTGAGGAAATCATTAGTACTATGCAATTTGGTCGCGAGACATGCTCTACTATGGATCATGGATGACATTTCAGAATTTGCATGGGAAAAGGGTTAACTCTTGTCTGTTTATGCAAGCAATACTCAGGTCATCTTGGTTCAATTATACCTAGATGTTTGTATTAACTTGCTATATTAAAAATCATGAAAGCAATACTCAGGTCATCACTGGTGCTAACATACCCTTTGATGCTTGTATTAACTTTCAACATTTCAAAGCTCTATGATGATACAAAAAGCACACATAAGCTCTCCAAATGGCAATATTGTATGAATGTCCTGCATGGTTAGTATAGATTGCATTCATGTTAGAATCTGCATTTTGCATTTATAGATTTCTAAAAAGCTGGCAAAGAATCAAAGATTTATATCTTTTCAAATATGACTGAGTATATTTTGACATTCACAAAATATTGTTTTATACATTTTACATACCTTTGCATTGAGAAAATCATAAAAACAAAACATACATACATCATACATTCATTCATCAAATAAATTTCGTCTCATACCATCATGTATATAAATAATCATAAATCATGAAGCCATCATATAGTACACATCATATATATACATCATGTAAAATCATCACTGCATTTCATATATTTCAAAAATGAATGTAAAAATGTACAAGGATGTCAACTACAAGAGATATAATATCATCAAAAATGTGATCATCTCATGGTGTATACAAAATGTCTCAACAGAATATCATAAAAGAATCATGTACAATGCACTAGGCAGAGCTATCCTGTGATGGAGCTGGCCTAGGACCTGTACCACCTGCCCCTGATGGACCTGTATCACCTGCCCCTGATGGACCTGCTCCGCCTGACCCCGGTGGCCCTCTAGGAGGTAATGGATGTGTCACACCCCTACTGGTAGTACGAGAGCGACCATGAGTAGATCGTGACTGAGTGTAGCTCTGTCTCTGCTCAGCTGGGACTGCATCATGATATCTAGTGTGATAAAACTCTGCCTCTCGAGTAGCCCTCGTAACCTCTCTCATCATATCACCTAGCAAAGTGCTACCTGCCACTCTCTGTAGGCTATCTGCTAAGGCAATGGCCTGCTCACCCCACTGTCTAGCTGCATCTCTCTCGGCAGTGATCGAAGTCACCTGACCCTGCAACTGTGAAATCAAGGCCTGTGCCTGTGATAGCTGAGCCTGTAAGCTCTGTACGGTGCTCTGCAGAGAAGATATCTGACTCGCTACTGTCGGATCCACTGACGGGGATGGGTCAGTATGCCTCATCCGTGGTCCACCTCTGCCTGCCCTACCTCCTCTACCACCTCTCCTGCCGCCTCTCCTGCCACCCCTACCATCACCACCATCATCTCCATCTGAGTCATCATCTCCACTACCCTCCTCGTCATCACTGTCCTCTGAATCGTCATCACCTGACTCTGAGTCTCTCTGTCGACATCTCTGTCCAATGACAGGAGCAATGGCCTCATCAGGATCAAACATGCGTGGAGGTGGATGCTGTAGAACATACTGAACATACTCTGGTGTCGCTCCTGCATCAAGAACATCCACCTGGTAATCCCACATCTATGCTCCTAAACTGATGAACTCTGCCACAGCTGCATCATAAGATATTCGTGGGCCCCACACTGCAAGCTCTGACTGTCGCCGCGCATAAATAGCTGAACCAACAGGCATACCCTGAGTCCGACCAAACTGTCGCAATACACGTCCAGCAAGAAATCTCTCCAAGATCCATGTGGTATGTCCAATCAAAAATCTGGAAGTGCATACAAAAGGCATCTCCCTCGCATCCTCTGGCCATGGCTCACAATCCAAATATGGCCTCCAGCATACTGTGTCCAAACTATCTAAAAGCCGCTGCCAATACACTAGTTTGCCCAGTCTAGGCTGAGCAATAATATGTGCATATCTCCATCTATATGCTCGACCAGCTGGTCGCTCTCCTCGAGTCAATGGACGTAAAACTACAAAATGCTCCCATGCCCATATCTGTAATAATGAGCATCCGATAGCAAAACTCTGGCCTCTACCATATACAATGTGATGTAGCTCGTCATATAAGTGGGCTAGCATATAGGTACCCCATGCATATCGTGTCCCCTGCATCACCATGCTCTCTAAGACACGACCCCATCCGATCGCGAACCCCTTCGACCTATGGTCGGGGCACAACACACCTCCAATGAAACCTGCAAGCACAGCTGGTAAAGGTGGATAGGTATCTGTAATCTCACCCCATGGGATGAAGTACCCAGCAATCTGAGTATCTCTAAATATCCGTCTCAAAGCAAGAGTACCTCCAGCCTCTCGTCTGTCAAAAACAACAATCTCTCCCATCACTGGGATCCGTAAGATGCGATATACGTCCTCGGGAGTCACTGTAATCTCGCCGGTCGGTAAATGAAAAGTGTTGGTGTCGCTATGCCACCGCTCTGCAAGTGCTATCAATAAAGCCCTATTGAGGCGAACCTCGGGCATATCAAGTAATGAAGTCAAACCACAAGCATCAATCACATCTCTATCAGACTGTAATAAATGTGGAATCAATGACCATGTGCTCGGGAAAGTCTCTCGTAACTGCAAGACACCTAGTCTCTCCTGTTCACATACATCATCAAAACAACATCAATATCAAATCATCTTAACGTATCAATCCAAAATGAATCAATCAAATTATTTGTTTTTCATTATCATTATGAAATGCGAATAATATCAAAATCATGTTTGTTTTTAACAATCTTAGAAGCAAACAAATCAATCAAACTATTTGTTTTTCATCATCATGGAACGCAAATAATCAACATCAAGTTTCTTTCTAACAACTTTAGGGGAAAACTTATTTATTCTATTTGTTTTTAACAACTTTAAAAGCAAATTTATCAGCTACTATTTGTTCTCCAACAACTTGGGAAACAAATTTATCATGTGGAACAAAAAGCGCTACAGAACTAGTTGTATGCGCTACAAAATTCTTTATCAGCTCTAAGGGAATTTTTGTGCTACAGAATCAATTAATGGCGCTATGATTTCTATCAACGACGCTATGGAAAATTTTGCGCTACAAGATTTGTTAAGAGCGCTATAAAACATTTCAGGTGCGCTATGATATCATATGCGCTATGAAAATCACCAAAGGCGCTATGAAATATATCACGGGCGCTATAATATTATATGCGCTATGAAAATTGTCAAATGCGCTACGATAAGTCTTAAGAGCGCTACAGTATTAAACGCGCTACGAAAATTATTGCATGCGCTACGATAAACTTTAAGAGCGCTAAAACTCAATGTTTTTGAATTAAAATATTAAAAACGTGCGCAAAAACAAAATTTTCGAGAGACAGGAATTTACGAGACACATACCGGAGGTCCGTAGTGCGCCGGCCGCTGATGACGTCGGATACGCTCGAAACGGTGCAGGTGAACTGGAAGTGCCATAATTATCAACTCAGAGCTCAATATTTGCAAATTTTACTAGGTTAAAATTGAAAATGACATGGAAAATGACATTTTTAACCTATATAATGGTAAAATTGGGGCATTTTATCATATTTTTACATACCAGGGGCAATTTCTTCATCAAATTTTCATTTCATATCTTATCAGGTCAATTTATTCATATAATAAGTTTCGAACGATAAATCGATATCTTTAAAATCATAAAAATCCATAAAAAATAAAATAAAAATAAAATTAATTAATATCGATTCATCGTTCGCGGGGGCATACATCTATCAACATTTCAAATCAATATTTGGGGCAAAATTTCAAAATTCTTTGAAGTAATGCGTAAAACACATCACTTCAAAGAGGGGCAAAATGTATACACTTAAAAATGGTCATATCACATTGTCTGGTAATTAATTAAATATTTTTAATATTTAATTAAAATCTTTTGATTCTATCTACATATAAATAAATTTAAATAATTTATATATTGTTCATGATTTCATTTCGATTATATTTAATCACCTTTTCATATTCATTTCTTAATTAATTAAATAAATGTTACAATTTATTTATATTAATTATCATATAATCTTAGTTTGAATATTTTATTCAAATAAAGATTAAAATATTATAATTCTTCTAAATATCATTTGTAATTAAATATTCCAAAATATTTGATTATTTCCTCTAATCCAATATTCATTCTTAAATCATTTCAAAATTCCTCTAATTCAATTCAAAAATCTATTCATAATGAAATATTTCCAAAAATATTTAATTAATTCTTCTAAATATTTCAAAAATCTTCTAAAGTCACATCATGATTAAATATTACAAAAATATTTAATTCTTCTATAGTTTTCAAAAATCAAAAATCAAATATCAAAAGCAATAAATAAAATTAAATAAATTTAAATATTTATTTGAATTTGGGATTTATCTTCAACTCCCGGGAAACAAGCTGCCAAAACAGGAATTAAATTTCTGTTTCTGTGCAGGCTTGTTCCCGATGGGTTGAAGACAGTTCCATTCTTCTCTCCAACCTCTCAACCTCCCCATTTTCTTCTCAACCTCTCAATCTCTCACCATTCAAACTTACGGACAAATTCATAGCCGTAGATTCTTGCCAGCCGGGATGAAGCCTGCAAAAAATCTATAAATACAGCTGCCGGGAGCTCCAAAATCATATATAGAATTTGAAGCAAGTAAACTATAGGAAAAATTGCATAGTATTCCCAGCATTCATAGAGCATTTTCATAGCAATAGCATAGAATCATAGCATAATAGCAGTAGAATCATGACATTTTCAATTCACAGCCCCTATACATAATCTACAGCCCCTGTCCATATTCATCTGTATTTTCACTTTCATCAGCATCTAGAATAGTTTTCCTTTGCATACTCGTTCTGCAGCAGCCATTTGGAGAAGCTTACACAATCTGAGAGCCAAAAAGCTTCAAAAGAATCTCTGTGGATAGAGAAAAATGGGACGGCACTAAAGAATTTTGTTTGTTTTAATTTAGTTCAATTTCTTTAGATTAAGGTTTCATTTAGTGTTTTTATGTTTTCATTTACATTACAATTAAGCATATACAATTATAATTCTTAAATAAATAAAATAAATAATTCTTAACCAAATAAAACAAAACTAAAAACAAAACAACTCCAAAATGTCTATATATATAAAACTAGCATACATATATTAAATATTAATATATATAAAATATGCCGAGAGTAATCATTAACTAATTTTCTTTTTTGATTGATTTATCTTTGTAATCAAATCTTTGATTTCTCTTTGCCATGAAAAATATTATTTATTTATTTATTTGTTCTTTTAGTTTATAGAAATATTTGAATTATTTTTATTATTTATCTATTTATTTGTTCTTTTTGTTTCAATGACTTCCACATACCTGTCATTTTAAATGCAACTTCAAAAACTTTACACAGATTGTTGGATGCCACTTCTCAGTAAATAAAAATAAAATAAATTATTAACTATAAATAAATAAAAAATAATTAAATAAACAAAATTCAAATAAAATGACCTCCAAAATAATTTCTAATAAAATGATTATAAGTTAAATTGTGCTATAATTAAGTTGTGTTGTTATACTTACCATCAAGATTCAAACTCCATTGATTATAATAATTTAGAAAAAAATAAAATAACTATATTTTCTAAATAAATGTATTTAAGAAATCTATACTATTTATAAAGTTCCTATATTATTTAAGTTTATACTCCTAATATTTCCGAATTCCAAAACCAAACCAAAAAAAACAGATTTAATTAGACACATAAAATATTATCAGTGTTTCCAGATTCCAATTCGAAAAAGAAATCATAAGCCTAAACAAACAAAAAAACAGAATCAAATGGGTAAGCATTTTAGCTTCTTTTGAAAGGCACATAACCAGTGAGCTGCAGAGTAATTTCTAATTAAAGGCAAAGGTGGTCCAATTGTGCGCTACAAGTTACAGTATGGCAGTGAGCGCGTCTATTTTTTCCGGGTCTCCACTTTGCCATAACCCTAATCGTGTGGGACATTCTAGGCTACAATCCGCTCCAAGATCATCTCTATTTTTATCCAAATTGGCAGCCCCAAACAACAAGACAGTCATAAAACTAAAATTTGCCAGATGCAGAACAAGGAGACAAGATTGTAGTGCTCGAGCTAGTTATGGCAACCCTGGAAGCACAGGAGGTACAAGCATACTATCAACAGTTCATTTGTTTTGTTGGTATGATGTATATTTGAGATTGTCAGCTCTGGTGGTCACTTTAAACAGAATTGCAGCTGGTTATTTAATAATGTGTCTAAATTTAGAAGAACGGAGGTTTGCCTTGTGAGGATTTTGAACATACTAAGCGAAATGCATATGTGGGTTGTGATGAATAAATTAGATAGAAGATACAGTTGGGTTTGGTAACGAGGTGTCAATTTTGGATCTGCAACTAAGTGTGAGGTTGGGGTGTAGTTGCAACATAATACCAAAAATGTTAGTCGGAATTTTGAGTATAATACCAAAAATGCTTATGTGGGGTGTGGTGGTTAAATTAGATTGAAGATGCATTTGGGTTTGCAAATAAGATGTAAGAAGTTTGGGTCTAGTTTGACTTGTTTGAAAATTTCACTTATCATGATTTTGTCTATAAACTGGTAATGCAAATATTGGAGACAGAGTACTGTTTTAACGAGGCCTCCTACTTTCACTTGATTAACATGTCTTACTCATTTCAAGCGAGTCTTTTAGGTATGTTGAAATAGGTTAGTAATTCAGGGGACTGCTAATGAGAGACGTTGTGGTGGACCGGTATATGATTGTCACCCGTATCATGCTCACTCAAAGTTCTGCTGAATCAAGCATCAGAGTGCAAGCCTTCATGTTAGGATTGTTAGCAACCTTTTCCTCGCTGGTACTAATATTTGCTTTATTGTTCCTGTGTGTGCTTTGTGGATCCCCTTGCCTTGTAGTTGTTATCTTTGTGATATGTCTTATGATTAAGTTTTATTGAGTCTTGAATTGCTATGTGATATTACTTTTGTGGTGAGTTTCGGGTTTAATAAATAACTTGGCTCCTCTCCCCTCATCCTTGATGTTAATGGCCATTGCTAGCCAGCAACAGAAATGCACGAAAACAGTCTTGCTTGTTTCTCATCTTTATGCTGTGCTATCCGCTGCACTGCTTTATAAAAAGGGTTGACAGATCATTATGGTTGGACATTATTTGTAGTGGAGAATTCCTGGGATGCTGAGAACTTAAAAAATCTTTAGGTGATCAGGGAAAGGGGACTTGTAAATCCTTAATCTATGGTAGAGTGAGGGGATTTGAGGCTAAAACTTTAGGTTGCGGTGGATATAGACTTAAAAACCAAAGCAACTGCTTGCATGCATTTGGCATTTAGTTTAACAATTCTAAGCACTTCCCTTTTCAAGACTTGTGTCTGTCATTTACTAATCCATGCAAATATTTTTGAGCCATAATCGTGATTATGAGCAGTTCTGAATAGGTTGTGCAGTTCAGCAATGTAGGACTGGTATTTGAGAGAGGTCTTCATATGTTTTTACTTTTTTTCTTATGTTTAGTTTTTGGTTTAGCACCCATTTAGATAGCTACGACAGGAATAACATGACAGAAATCCAGAACAAGGGCAATCTCCGAAGGAACACAAATGTGATTTGCTAATACACTTGATTACCATTATCCGTATGCAAGCCAAATATACAGGAAATATCAAATCTGATAAAACTCAAGATTTATCATGAAAACTCTTGATACGTTGGTTGCAACTTTCTCAAGCGAATTACAAAAGATTTTCTTAGGGTATTCAAGCTCAGATCTAGAATGAAACTAGAAAAGAAAAGCAAAACTAGGCTAATAGAAAGAACAAGGTTAAAAATCTTTGATTTCTTCCAACAACCCACAAAATGTTGGCAGCTTTTACAAGATATAAGCCAGGCTTCACAAAGGCCAAATCTGATTTCTAGCTTAACAGGCTTAAATTTTATCACATAATTTGATCAACTTAAACAGTTATTGGTTCAGAAACAATTTCTCGATTCATCAAATTTAAGTTAAAAGAATAGATTCTTCATATAATATTCTGTGAGTATAATCTATTCTTGGTTCTTCTGATATTCTTCCAAAAGAGATTTGATTCTCGGTAATCTTGAAGGGGTAGTAATATACTTGATTAAATTACATTTTTTTAATTCAGAGTCCACAAGCAGTGAAGAACAGGTTTTGCTTCATTTAATACCCAACAACTTTGGTTATGAAACCAAGTGGCTCAAACTACCATTGAAGAAGTCCAATCATTGTTTAGAAGCTAGAGGAGGAGGTCCAAATCATGATGAAACAGATATTCCAAAGAATTTGCTTAAATTGCAACTGGCAACTAGACAATTTCGATGCAATCAGATCTTATAGCACATGACATTGTTAAATACTAGCAGCATCCTAGGTGTTGCTTGAATGAGCTTTTGTCTCTGAACACTAATAAAAATTAATCTAATTTCAATTTTGTAAAACAACAAGCAAGATCAGATTCGAGGCTTTATCAGATACTGACTTATCATTTTTAAATCTTTTGATCAATTAGTCATCTCATAGTCTAATGAAATCCATTGTCATGCTGAAAATAATCTAGCAATTATTTGCAGCTTGTTGGTTGAAAATTTTGTATACCTCGAGGATATGCAAAATGGTGGTTTCAGCCAAAGTGTGAGTATGATACTCTCCTAATTTAGGGAAGGCTCCCCCTTTTCTACTAACTAACTTAGACTAATATGGGTAAGACAACAACCTTTCCTCTTTCTTCAGGATAGATTATATTATTTTCTCCTCACAGAAAAGTGATAACAACTTTTAAGAAAATTATTACAGCATCTTGAAATGTAAATGAGAGAGAGGATATGAAGTTTCCTGAAAGCACAAACACTTCCGTCACCTCCTCCGGGACGGGAAAACAATCTTCAAGCACAAATTCTTGTATCCGAAATCCTATCTACCCTTTTAGAATGATAATCTAAGAACATAATACAACATATATCAGCTCAAAGTCTGCAAATGGTGCACTTACGAATCACTTTATATGGGAATTACTACATGTAAAGGCAGTCCTATATAGGTCTATTGAGATAGGACGGTGAATCAAGACATCTTAGAATTGTGAAAAGGAAAAGAGAGTTGATTAAAGAGCAGTTTGTAGCAACATGATGACTTCAAGATGACACATAGTTTACTTCTATTATGTTTTATGTATTTTATTTTGACAAATTACATGTAAAAGCAAAAATTGTAATTGCAAGTGTTTCTTTCACTCGCATTTTTGTAAAATGTAATTACATGTAAGGCAACTACAAGTTAAGTTAAATTAGGACTGTAGTTGGAATAAGTCATGGTAGTTGAGAGAATTTTTCAAGTTTGTTGGGATCCTCCCACCTTTTTTTCAAGGCTTCTCTCCTATAAATACTTTAGGGGGTCTATTGTAATTTTCATCTTTTTTTGGCAATAGAGAAAACTCTGCAGACATTTACAGCAAAAAGACTTTGTGCTTTGTGCATGTAAACTTAATTTCCAAGCAATACAAAGAAGGCATATAAGATTTCAGACTTTGTGTTGAATCTTATTGCATGTTATTACTATGTTTTTATGTCATAGTGGTGCATTTTTCTGAGTTTCTTTTGTGATATTGTGGAGCTGTTGTGAAAAGATTTTGATTTGATTTCTTGTAGACTTTGTGCTACAAGTTTGAAAGATTAAATTAGTTTGATTTATGATTAGGAGTTGGAAAGAGTTACAAGTCTTTGTGCTTATAAGGATTTCCATATAAAGTGATTCATAAGTGCACCATATTTTCAAACTTTGAGCTGATATATATATATATATATATTGTACTTTGTTCTTAGATTATCATCCTAAAAGGGTAGATAGGATTTCAGATACTCAAGACTTTGTGCTTGGAGATCGTTTTCCCGTCCCGGAGGAGGTGACAGAAGTCTTTGTGCTTTCAGGAAACTTCATTTCCTCTCTCTCATTTACATTTTAAGCTGCTGTAATAAATTTCTTAAAGGTTGTCACTTTTCTAGAGAGGAGAAAAGAATATAATCTTTCCTGAAGAAAGAGGAAAGGTTACTATCCTACCCATATTAGTCTAAATTAGTTAATAGAAAAGGGGGAGCCTTCCCTAAATTAGGAGAGTATCATACTCACACACTGTGGCTGAAACCACAATTTTGTATATTCTCCAGGTATACAAAATTTTCAACCAACACAGCTTTCTGCCCAAAATGATAAATCTAAGTACTGAAATAAGGAATGATGGAATCATAAATTTGATTTCATGCTTTGTTGTAAGAGAAAATATGATATTTTGGTACTGAAAGTAGTCACAAGGTTGAGAATAAAACATGTGATCCGATTCAAGCACATGCTAGACTCAGCTAGCAAATCACAACTTGTAATTTTGAGACAACCATTTAAAAATATGGATAGCTCTTATCTAGTTAAATCTACGTCAATCATGTATTTAGATTGAGCCTATGTGTTGGGCAAGTAGTGAGAAGAAGTCTGATATTGGTTTGCGCAGTGTTATTTTTAATTACAGGTACATCATAAGACATGATATATGTGAGCTTATCCAGACTTAATTCTAATGAGTAGAGATAATCATGTCCATCATAGGCCGAGATAATCATGTCCATCATAGGCCGCAAATTGAGCCATGCCATCATTGGATCTATTGTGAGTTTACACGTTTGAGAAAACCAAAATTCATGTCTTATGCTAGCTAAATCTATGTTGCAGTACAAGCACAAACTTAAATAGTGTGGGAAATCCATGTGGAAGCATGGGAGAGATAACACAATGTCATGCTCTATGTTATACAAGTTCATGTTGGCAATTGAAGTGTTCACAAGAAAATTTGAGTTTAAATACATGTAAAATCCTATGCTTAAGTCAACCGCAAACTTGTTAAGCTTCCAAGCACTCACTGTTTGTTCTTCAAATTTCTCTAAGCTGACTAGCAACACAATATAAAAATCCTTTGTAAAGCACTCAGACACAGGAAACAACTTAATGTGGGGGAATCTATGTGGAAGCATGGGAGAGATAACACAATGTCATGCTCTATGTTATACAAGTTCATGCTGGCAGTTGAAGTGTCCACAAGCAAATTTGAGTTTAAATACATGTAAAATCCTATGCTTAAATCAACTGCAAACTTGTTAATCTTCCAAGCACTGACTGTTTGTTCTTCAAATCTCTCCAAGTTGACTAGCAACACAATATTAAAATCCTTTCTAAAGTACTCAGACACAGGAAACAACTAAAATAGTCTTTGAAATCTTGGGATGACATGCCGCAAACTAAGTTCAATCAAGGAACATATGGAGAGATTGGAGGATTCTTGTGGAGAACTAACTGATCACAAGAAATGACATGTAGGCATAGGTAAAGTACCTTGGACTTAAGAGACTAATTGTTGGTATCGATTTTGTGATGAAATGGAGTGGACTCGGGATTTTGAGTATAGATATCCTCCTAATGTAACATGTAATACATTTTAGATGCGAGGACTTGGTTTAAACCCTACTCTCTGAACATTTCCATAGTATAAAGCATGAAGAATTCTGCTATGTTCCACGACGTTTCGAGGACAGGGATGGGGGGACAACAAGGGATGCGTTTTGGGGACGGCAGTTCGAGGGCCGATTTTTGGGGACGGCAGGGGGACGGCTATATATCAAGGATACACGGGGACGCGTCCTCTGGGTTTTTGCCCGTGCGAATCCGTGACCCGAGGGATAGAGGTATGCAAGGGCCAGTGACAGCATCCCAAAGGAACAGGATATCCCCAGGTTAGTTTGAAACATCCGTGAATAGAAGAGGATGTTCAGCCATCTAGGAAGACCGGGGCAGCCTTCCTATTTATCCGGCGTAGGGGTATACATGCTAAGCAACATTTAAACACACAAAAAAAAAAGGTTTTTTTAAATTTTTCTTTTTAATTTACTGTGGGCCCCATGCCCTCCCAATTTAAATTACTAATTTAGTTTTTAAATTTTGTCTCCTCTCATAGGTTGCTAGTTACTCTGTTGCAAAGAGGAATTGGTCAACATACGGCTTTATTCACTCTATCAAGAGGAATAGGATGACCTCTAGACGGGCAGAAAAATTAGTGGTTGTGCATAGTGCTTTGTGACTCCAGGATCATCAGACTCGAGTATAGACAGACTCCAGCATTACAATGGGATGTTGATCTAGAGGACATAACACAAATTGATGAGGAGGAGAGACAGGAGGGATTGGTTGGAGTTCCATTAGATGAGCCAACCCCTCACATTGACAGTGACTCAGACTATGAATCTGATTTTGATGCAATGTTGGCAGATGCCGAGTAGCAGCAACCATCATACTTTCTATTTCTATGTTTTGCCTTTGGACACTTGTGACTGTCATTTTGACATTTGTAGTATAAACTTGTAGCCTTTTGGGCATTTTATTATTTCATATCATATGCACATTGACTATTTGACATGAATTATGGTCCATGGAAGCAATTAGGTAGCTGTAGTATTAATTTGTTTGATAATTCGATTCTATGATGCATATGTCAATATGATTGGTGATTACATTTGCAACTTTATGAATGTTCATTGTTATGATTATCATTACTCGTATGAATATTTGAAATTTCCCTATATTTTTAAAATCTCTCTCTCTCTCTCTCTCTCTCTCTTTCTCTCTCTCTCTCTCTCTCTCTCTATATATATATATACTATACAGCCGTCCCCTCGTCCCCTGAAATCCCCTCCAAAAATTGCCGTCCCCAAAACGCGTCTTGCTGTCCTTCCGTCCCCCCATCTCAGAAACTTGGTGGAACATAGCTATATATATATGAATTTTTAAAAATATATTATATATAGAGAGAGAAAGAGAGCAATCTGAAATATAACTTAAACCAAGAGAAACTAATTTACATCCATAACTGGTAGCATCATAGCAACAATATCAATATGTGCATAAATAATGACACTAGTAGTATAACAACTGTATAAACTATGAAGTATAAACATCATAGCAACAATATCAATATGTTCATAAATAATGACAACAATAGTATAACATCAGTATAAACTATAAAGTATAAACAAAAATAACTTAGAAATGGCTCCTAGCAAATAGGCATATGAGTTTATGTTTTATGTTTTATATTTTTAGGTATATGAGGGGCATGGGAGGGTCTGTGGGACCCCCACGCCAAAGACAAACCAATAAAATTTTAAAAAGAATAGTGAATTTTTAATTTTAACTTTTGTTTTTTAAGTGACGCCATGGGGGATGCCTAGACGTTTCTGGTATAGTTGGGGGACGCTTAGCTGTTTCGGGGATGGCTAGGCGTCCCCTTTAGTTTTGCAGACGTTTCTTAAATCGAGGACGTGTTTCCTAGTGTTTCCTAAAAATGCAAAATTGGAGGGGACAGCTGGGGGGACATCCCTTGACGTCCCCTCGTCCCCGAAATGCCTCAAGGGACGGGGACGTACGGTTTAGGGGTGGGGATGCGTACCCGTGTAACACAAGAATTCTTGGATAAACATGTGGATGACTCTGAGAGACTCTGGATTGTGATAGACTCAAGACATGTAATTCACAGTGAATTAGAACTCATGACAATTCAAATCCCAGAGGCTGCTTCACCTTTAGCACTCTGACTAAACCCAATGGGTAATGACTAGGTAAAGAAATGAATTGAACCCAAATACACCCAAATAGTCAAGCTTCAGACTCATGGAAAAGCTAACTAAATCAAGGAAGGAGCACCAAGATACCACGAAACAAGAGCAAGTCAATTAGGTAGACACAATTTTCAAGACCAAACTCAAGATTTTGCAAAAGGGGGTCCCCAATTTACAAGGAACTAGGGCACGTTGTGGAGGCCACAACATGTCGTTTTTGATAGTAACCTATGGCACAAGCACTGCACAAGCATTGATCTATGTAGTTTGGTGTCATATTCACACTATGTATAGGAGGAATTTGGGTGACCGCACGGTACTAGGTAAATAAATTCTAAAGATTTTCTGATTTTCAGGCTCTTTTTTTAATATTGTAGGGTACTATTTACCTAGGTCTGCATGGCCATTATTGATTTACCACCGAAGGTAAAAGTAAAAAACAAAAAGAGTACTCGCATGTTGAACAATCAAATTAGAGCACATTTATTCAGGCATAAGTATCTGAAGTTACTTGATCCACTCACTGGAAGGTAGATTTTTAATAAGATAGGCAGATCTAGTAATTTATTTAGGGTACTCTGTTGTACCCAAAATAAAAATTTTGCTTCATTAAGGCATTTTGATAAAAATGGCCAAAATCTTGTAAAATTGTCGTCAAAAGTCAACAAAGGTCAAAGTCTCTAAAATTGGCAATTGTCTATTTTTAAAAAATTTTGAACAACAAACGGATCATGAGGTTTTTCTGGGTTTATTGTCTAGAGTATACTTGCAAAATTTTGAAAATTTTGAAATTAGGGTTTCAAGCCCCTATTTTTAGAAAAACCCTAAACATGGGATCTTTCTAGAAATGACTCAAAATGATTTTCATTGGTTGATTCTTCATCACGATCACATTGGTCCAGTCAGAATCATGAAAAAGTCAGTTTTGCTCTGGTGGGTCTATTTCACTTTTTTAGGAGAAAAGTTAGGACCTTCGAGGTCATTAATGGAGGATGGTCAGCACCAAGTATCAAAATCTAAGCGTCCAACATTGCACAGAAGAATCTATGGCGAAAGGTGCTCGGAAAATGGTGAACGGGGAAGGGGAAATGAAAAGTTGAAAACTGCGAAAAATAAACTAAGTCTGGAAAAGCTTGGACGCCTTGTTTCAAGGGAAATACTATGCAGTCAATGCCATGGCTAGATTTTTCAAATGTCTGTGCACGTGAAATGATGAAAGCAATCACAACGGTGAATGTGGTCGCGTCGTCAACAGCGCAATCAACACAGTTAGTAAGACGATGAACGCGGTTGTGTCATCAACAGCGCAATCAACACAGTCAGCAAGACGGTGAACGCGAAGCGCAAGGAAAGTAAAAATGATTGAAAATGATTACCTACTGGAGCCAAAAGCGCCCTTGTAGGCCAGGGGCGCCCATGAATTCAAAGGTTTAAATGCAGTTATCAAGACTTGCAGTTTTAGGGATTCTCTTCATAATTCTCCCAGCTTCGCGATGAATCCAGCATCTAGTTCACAGGATTGATCAAACACTCACAGACGAAGATCAAGCAGGAAATGCTTAAAGCCAAGAAACTCAAAATTGATGAAGTCCAGAGTAGAAAAGCGCCCCTGCAAGCTAGGGCGCGGTTTGTGACTCCTTTCACACATCACCCCATTCAAAAATGGGGACCCCTTAGTTTTGTCTTCGCCTCGCCTTTTGGCTCGGGCTATTTTGTTCCTCCCTCTTTCTCAATACCTGCCCTTTTCGGGATGCCCATTGAGTTTAAACGGAGTTTGGCCAAGTCCTAAAAAATTAGGTTTTGAGCTTAGCCAATCTATGTCAAATGAAGTAATTAAATTGAAAAATAAAGACTAACATCGCTATCGCATGGTTTCCAGCAGCTCCTCAAAGAAATTTTCATTAGGATTCCGAAAGTAATTTATTATTTTGTAAGTGTGCAATTCCAGGTGTTCCGTCAGCATTCTTGAAATTCCAACAATCACACTGCATCCAGAACGTGTCAAGCTACTCGTCTGAAAATTTTGAGCTGAAACGGACAACTTACTATTTTTAGCAGCTCAACTTCCGGAGCCAATTTCAGGGTCTATATGTAGAGTTTTTCAATGCATGTCTGGAGATTCCTTCTGGGTTTTCGGAGACCTTCGTGATGGTGTGACATGCAAAGCGAGATAACGACTTTCACAATTTAGTCTTCCGGGGCTATTTTTAGGGTTTGCATGTCAGCGTTTTCTTTGCATGTCTACATATTCCTTGTGGGTTTTTCGAGAGCTTCGCAGTGATGTGACATGCAAAGCAAGATGATCACTTCTTCAGCAACTTGCTATTTTTAGCAGATGCATTCCGACAGCTGCCTCCCAACACTTCAGAATCACAAACTGATCGCAATGCAATAGAAACGAGAACAAACGGAGATTAATTTGATATGCATGCAAGATGAATTAGGGTTTCCACCAATTCAAAAGAGGGGCAAAAGTCGACTTTCAAAACCGTGTAAACCAATCGCGATCAAAGATTCTTCAAGCTATCCAACATAAAATTTGAGGGCAAACGAGTTAACTTTACCATTTATAGTAAGTCATTTTGGAAACAGGCTAAAAATAGCAAATCAGTTGCATGCGTCGATGCCAGCAGGCAGGTCACGTGGTGAGGAGCACGTCATTCAAGTTTCAAGTCAATCGAAGCTGTGGAGCTATATATCAGAAGCAGGCAATTACTATAAATAGCAAACCACCTTCAGAAATGGGCTAAAAATAGCAGGCCAACCCGAAATAGCAGTGTCAACAGGTTGATGAAGTCGTGAAGATCCAGCATTTGAAATTTCGAATCGTTCTGAGCTTTGGAGATGCAAGAATTAAAAGGCTTACTATTTACAGCAGGGCATGGATAAGCTGGCAGAGGAAGGTAAAAATGTCTAAGTCTGAGTTTCATCCTGCAGACACCTCCAAATGCGCCATGCTTGCCTTCAAGGTGATGGAAAATATTCTATGAAATGAGTTCATCCTCCTGCCACATCCAAGTGCGCCCAAGTTGGTGGAGTAGAAGCATAAAAAATTCTAAGGCAAGCTTCATCCTTCATGCATGGCAAAATGCGCCCACAAAGGAAGTTCAACAAGAAAGTCAAAAGAAGGTCAAAGAGTTTTATCCTGCAGCTACCCCAAAATGCGCTGAGCTCAAGATCTCATGTTTGAAAATTTTCTAAGTGTAAAACTCGTCCTCCTCTCATGCCAAAATGCACCCAAGGAAAAGTTGGTGAAAGATATTTGAAAAGTTTTCTAAGTATGAGCTTCGTCCACCTCACATGCTAAAATGCGCCCACCTCTCAAGAAGGTCAAAGAAGTCAACAATTTTCATCCTCCATGCATAGCAAAATGTGCCCAAACCAGGGCATGTGAGGACAAAACAAGGGAAGTCAAAGGGTCACAAAGGAGGCGTTGGAAAAGGCTTTATTCTCCTCTCCCTCTCAAATGCGCCCATGCAACAAACAAGTCAACAAGTCAAAGGCATTTGAAAAAGTTTCATCCTTCACACCATGCAAAATGCGCCCATCCTCCTTATACCCCCAAATGCACCATGAAAAAAGTAAAGTGTGGAGTGAAAAGTGGTAAACAAGGTGAAATGGAAAAGATAAAATGACTATGGCGTTGAAATGTGAAATATTCTCTTCTAGGTGTGGGGTGCGCTTAAGGTGAAGATGAATAAATATACTAGGCGTGGAAAGTTTTATCCCCTTTCTTGTGCAAAATGTGCCCAAGGTGTTGAGCTTGAAGTGAAGTATGCTAGGCGTGGATGTGAAGTTTCCTCTCAAGTGTGATATGCGCCCAAAGTTGATAAGGGTGATGAATATAATATGTTGGGTGTTGGGAATATTAAGGTGGCGAATGGAAAATGTTGCCTAGTCGTTGGAATTTTTTTTTTAAATGAAAGTGTCCTCCATGGTACAATATGCGCCCAAGGTGATGGAGATAATCTTTCTAAGTGAATGGATGAAATAAATTTTTTCTCACCCAGGCAAGGTGAACAAAGTTGAATAAATTTTCCTAAGGAAAAAATTTCAAAATCCCGCCTTTCGCTAAATCCCGCCTATCCACCTGCCCTGCATTAAATCCAGCTTCCTGCCCAAACATCACGCATGAAATCCAGCCCGGTACAAAATTCAGGAAAATTAAATGAACCCGTTCGTTGTGCACCCATGAGTTCGACGCGTTCTGAAGGAAATTTTCTTCTGGGTATTGAAGATTATCGATGAGGAGTTGATTTTAAAGTCTTCCCTGCTTCGCTGCAGCCTTCAGGATGAAGACTTTGATGGGCACTGGATTAATGAGTTTTCCTAAAGGAAATTTGAAAATTTTCTAAGGCAAAATGAAGAAAATGTGTTTTCAAGGTGAAATACTCCAGACGATGAATTTGAAAGGAACTGCCTAGGTGAATTTGCTCAGGCTCTTCGTGAGGATAATTTTCCTGAGCCAGAGATGAGTGAGATCAAAATTGCGAACACCTCAGCTGGAAAAGTAAAGGGGAATACAGTTGAAGTCAAGATGTTGGAAAATCATGAAGAAAGCAAAGTTGTGCTAGAGGAAAACGATGAACTCTTGGAAGTTAAAGCGCGAAAATCCTGGTAAGTAAGTTGATTTTATATTATGAAATGTTCTAATACCCTTCTCCTTGCTTGTTTTGCAGGAGGAACGTCGAGACCAAGCGGTGATGATTTAAAGTGATGAAGAAAACAATCCAAGATGACATTTCGGCCTCGAAGGAAGAAAAGTTGCGAAAAATGGCTAAGTGTTGAGACTTAGTATAACTCAAGTGACAAAGAAGAAGTTGAAGAACAACGTCAAGAAGAAGATCGAGAACAGTGTGAACGCGTCTACAAACGGGAATCTTCTAGAAGGATGGTGGCCATTAATTGCTCATTTATTGCCCCACTTTCCATTATGGCGGTTTTTAGGGCGAATCTTGTTTAGGGCTGAGGTGGCACAATCTGGGCCATCCAGCCGATTCTAATTTGAGCCGTCCATTGGACTTGGCCAACTATAAAAGGGGGAGTCCCCCTCATTTGTATCTCATTAGAAATTAGAATTAGATCAGAGTTAGGATAGCAGAGAAGGAGTAGAGAGAAATTGATAGGGTAGAAAGTAGAATAGTTTAGATTGAAAAGGAAGGAAAGTCTCTCCCTTTGAATACTTTGTAAGAAGTTGTTTCAAGGTATGCTTTCATAATAAAAAAGGATTTTCATTGATGGTGATGTCTTTGTTATGAGTAGTTGTTGAGGCTTCTTCTGCCCTTCCAATTCAATAATGTGAGCTTAAAATAAAGTAGATTTCATTTTATGCAAGTACTTAGTAATTGTGGAATGTGGTGCTCGATAACAAAACTTCGCTTATCCATACCACTAGCGGGCTCGCTGACGGTGGGTTCGCCTTGCGTGGTCAACTGGAACATTGTGGAACTTAACTTCGATCATGGTTTATATGTTGGCATGCTGCCGCTGTGATGGCAGGTTCCCATGCTAGATCGTGATCTGAACACCTTGAGTCACTCCTCTGAAGATTGCACCAGTTCCGCGGAAGCTGTCCGAAGTGAGGCAAAACGGAGCTTGGTTGAAGCTTGTGAGAATTGATCGCCATGTCCCACACCTTAGAGTAGATTAGAACTTCTTAGGCCCTACACCCTTTAAATTCAGTTCACTTCTGGTTAGAATTAGGAAACTCGTGCTCACTTGCCAAATCATTTGAATTACACGAAAGCCCTTAGTCTACTGTCTGTTGTCAGCTATCGAACAATTGTGTAAGTCCCCTTGAAATACCAGCAATATCACATCAAGCCAACTGAGACTATTCGCACTAAAGGAACCTTGGAGTTAAATGTATGATCTATCTCGCAATCTTAGCATACAGGAAACTTTGTTCAAGAGAGGATAGAGTAGCCGTTGGCAACTTTATTCTGTGTTGGTGTAGTCGCAAAAACCACGTCAACAGCCAGAATTTTGAGGCCTCAAATTCAGCTTTCAAGTTTCATGACCTCCAGCAAGTCCTCCTTGGATCTTGTCCAGCTCCGCAGTGAATCCATATGCTAGCTCAAAAGACCTGTTGAACGTCAACAAGTGAAGATCGAACGGACACCAAAAATGAAGGAAAAGTTGAAAACCATGAAAATTGGCTAAGTATAGAGCAAAATGCACCCTGCTAGCAAAAGGCGCCCAACTTTTTGGAGCATCAGATGCAACTTTCAGGTTTCACAACTCCCAAGAAGTCCTCAGTTTCAATCAGTGTTTGCAATGAGTCCGTTAGCAGGTTCACTAGAATAGTTAAACATCCAATAATGAAGACCACACTAGAGCATTTCGTTAAGAGTTACAAAGTGAAAATTGTATCTCAGAAACACAAAAGCGCCCCTATAGGCCAAGGGCGCCTAGGAATTTGAACCTCCTAAAACAGTTTTCAGAGCTTGCGAAACCAACCATCCTTTCCAGAATTCTTCCAGCTTCGCGATGGATTCAACATCCAGTCCACGGGAATCATCAATCACCGACAATTATAGATGAAGCACGGGAGGTCAAATTGAAGAAATTGAAAATCATACACTGGCAAACAAAAGCACCTTATCTCAAGAAGGCACCCAAGAATTCAAGCCATCAAAACCACTTTTCAGGGTTTGCAGCCTCCAAGAAGATTTTCTCAAAGTTGATCTAGCTCCGTAGTGAATCTATTAGCCAAATCACATGATCAATCAAACAATTGGAATCAAGGATCGAACAGAGGCAGTTTATCAAAGAAAAAGATGAAAATCTTCAAAAAAATTCTTACTCTGCAAACTTATCTCAAGGTGGCACCCAAGTCAACTGGAGTTACGAATTTTTGAAGACTTCCTCATGCCTTGGCGTCCCAAATTTTGGGGAATTCTTCCAATTAACAGCTAATCACGCCAGATGACTCCTTCAATTAGGGTTTCACGAGTTAATTGATGCTTTCACCTCCAAAGTCTATTTAACAAGCATCTAGGCATCCAAACTTCATTATTCTTGCAGGTCGACCTCAACAAGCAAATGCAGAGATTTCTCTTCAACAACATTTGAAGGATCAAACAAAGGCCATTTCCAGATTTCTTTATATCTTTGAGTTTAGGTTGCACAAAGGAACAATTTTCCAGACTCCATATCTCCAGGCATCATTTTTTAGAGGCAACAGTTCATAATCTTTAGCTTCTAGCGCTCTGGGTTCTCTTCCTTTTCAATCTTCTCCAAATTTAGAAATTTTTCCCATAGCTTCTTCAACTTCCATGCCTAGGGTTTCTTGCATGTTCAAGCAAAATCAATCTTTTCACAGATCTGACCTTCTAGGTTCATTTTGCACAAGATTGGCCACAAAACCCACGTGCCAGATTTTTCCAAAAAAGTTGCCTCGCTGCTTCCATCTTTTAGGGTTTTTGAAAAAATCATCTTTTTCAAAAACTTACAAACTAGGTTTGTCTAGCATTTAGACGCCTACAAAACCCATGTCTCAAAATTTTCCCGGGAAAAGATTGCCTCGCTGCTTCTACCTCTAAGGGGTTCTTGCATGTTCGTGAAAAAATCAAATTTTCGAATAACGAACGATCTAAGTCTATTCAGCACAAGGTTCTCTACAAAACCCATATCTCAGATTTTTATCCAAAAAGCTGCTTTTTTCTACCATTCAACGAAGCTATGTTTAGCTTTTGTGCAAAACTTGTCTAAACATATCCGTCTTCACGGTCAAACTTCACGGTTTCATCATGCAATATTCTTCCATCGAGAAAAATCAAGAAAAGCATCAGAAGCATAAAGTTGCAGAAGAAATAGAGGTCATCACTCCAGTTACAGAGCCACCAAAGTTACCAATCAATCAATTGTCAGTTGAAGCGTGTAGATATTTCCAGAAATAGAACTCAAGTAATGACAACAGTTAACTCGAGGCCTTTTCCGAGTCTAACTAACCGTCCACTTTTCATGCATGTCTATCTTTGGAGATATTTATTGAACAATTGGAGTTCTTTTAGTTTTAGATCAGTTAACTGATGTTGTCATTCCAGTTAACTGTTAAGTTATCTTTGTTTAGACATAGGAATAAATCTTGCAAATTGGCAAGACTAAGTGTTAACTAAAGGAGATTTTAGGGTTCCTGTAATGTCCCCTTCCCAGCAGTGATCAGTACTGTTGGTCGTTTGCCTATTCTAGAGGCCCGTAGGCTAGTCGGAAGTTGAAATTAGGGTTTCCACTTCTGAGGAGGTTTTGAGGTCTTGCATGCGACAGTTTTTAACGCATGTTTGGTGGCGCTTTCTAGGTTTTTGGAGAGCTTCGTGAAGAGGTAACATGCATGACAGGATATAGACTTCCATTCTCAACTGCTTTTGGAGGCTTGCATGTTGGAGTTTTTCAGTTTTGATTCTGGATTCCTTCTGGGTTTTTAGAGAGCTTCGCAATGGTGTGACATGCAACTGAATCAGAGAACTTTCATGGACTTGCTATTTTTAGTAAGTTGCGACGACTGCTCAAAACATGGAGAAAATGAGTTTGGAACAACTTACTATTTTTAGCAGTATGCTATTTTTAGTAAGTTCTATTTTTGGCAGTGCTATTTTTAGTAGCGGTTCAGCAGTTCGGAGTAGTGGTTATTTCTACAAGGTCAAATTAGGCAGTTGGTCTTTCCAGCATTCTTGGGCTATTTTTGGCAAGTTGGAGTTTGTGTTGTGCGTCCTTTGGTGGAGTCTTGGCTAAGGTTTGGAGGATGAATTATTGATAAAGTCATATTTTAATGCTTTTAATTTGGGACGCCTAGCCTTGAGAAGATATTATTTTATAAAGTGTTTCTCTTTAATACTTGGGACGCCTACTTAAAGAATATTTGCAATTTTAATAAAGTTTATGGGTCCCTTGAAAAGGACGACTTGGAGGTGATTTAAATATTTCTAAGGTTGAAAATAATGCCTTGAGAGTGGGACGCTAACTTTGATGAGGAGTTTATTTTATTAAAAGAATTAATTCTCCTTTGTCTTGGATGCCATCCTAAGGAGGGAGAAAGTCAATTTGAAATTTGAATTTGTCTCCTTGTGCTTGGGCACACTTTCTAGAAGATTATGGAGACCCTTCTCAGAGTCTATAAAAGAAGGCTCTTACTCTTCATTTTGGTTATCTCTTGTCTACTACACCGTTATGTTGCTGGGTTGATTTTAGGCAAAGTGCTTCGAGGAGTGCATACCTCCTAGCAAAGATCAAACTTCGTGTTTGCAAGATAACACCTAGCTGATTGAAGGCTATTTCTCATTCAGAGGAATTAGATTGAGCTTCAATGGAGTTTTTTAGTAGTTATGATCATTTTTGAGTTGCTGGTCTAGTCACAGCTGAAAGTCATTTTTAGTTAGAAGTCTTAGAATAAATTTTATATTGTTCTGGGTAGTTTGCATATGTCATTGTCATCCTTGGGCGCCCCTTTTTGGAGAGTTTCAGATTTTATTATGTAGATTTGGATTTTATCTTGCAGAAGTTGCCCCTCTTGAGGTCGTACCACTTCATCTTGCCTGGCAAATGTTTAAAAAATTCATTGAGTAGTTGTTGCAGCCATTTCTTGGTCATAACTTGGTTGCCATCTTCCTTGGAGTTCATTGCACTTGGTCTCACGTCATTTGGAGTAGTTTTGATGGAGTTATGAACATTTTAGTGAGTCATATAGTTGCTGGTCTGTCATATCAGATTGTAAAAGATTGTCATTTGAGTTGGGTTTTGGTTTGGAAAGTCGTTCTGGAGATTGGAGAGACATATTTGATATTTGCAGCATTGAAACTCTTTTAATATAGTGTTATTTGTAGGAAAAATATATCATTGTAAGGCTGTTACAGTAGTACTGTTCAGCCATCTCTATTTCTTGCAATTTCCTATTTCCCACGTCGTGGAAGAGATTGGTCCTTGCTCAGTCTATTGTAATTCCCACATTTGTGGAAGAGACTGGCCTTGTTCATTCTTCCTTTACTTTCTTGCACTGCATTGTAATCATCATACTGCTGATCGGTTGAGTAGTCAACAAATTCATAAGACCCCCAGCGACATATGCTAGCACCTCACCCACATCGGATCTTGGTGCACATTCTTGGGTTGGGTTACTTTCAACATTGTTCTTCATTTCAAGTATTGATGATCCTCGGCACCATATGACAACACCCTTCTCATCCTGAGATTGTGTGTGCATTCTTGGTGTAGAGTTACTTTCCAGCAGTATTTGGTTTTGGGCTAACCTTAATGGGTGCTTGTTGTATTGGCTTGATCATTGTAAAATTGAAAAAAATTGGTTCGCTCATTACAGTTCCCTACTCCTTGAATGTGTATAAATAAGAGCAGCCTTGCTTATTATTTCTTAACCGTTATTACTATAACAAAATTACGGAGCCTTTGTGCCTTCAAACTTTGCTAGTCAATATCTGTTCACTTTGTTCAGTGTATTTTGGTTGATCGTATGTTGTATGTTTGTCTTCTTCATACAATATGCTGTCCCAGACGTGTAATTATTGTTGGAGTTTGAGGAAATAAATCTTATGCCGATAGTGCTTTGATCCAAAGTCTCAAGATCTTTCAGTATTGTTGTTTTTATAATCTTTATTTCAGCCTACAACTCAAAAGTACAATGAGTCTTTGAGGGAATTTTGAAAGCAAAGTTTATCGTTTCATGTTTTGTTTTTATGATCTTTATTTCAGCCTACACCTCAAAAGCACAATGAGCCTTTGAGGGAATTTTGAAAGTAAGATTATCGTTTCATGTTTTACTTTCATAAACTTTATTTCAGCGTACATCTGAAAGAGCAATGAGCCTTCAGATGCATTCTGGAAGTAGGTTTGTTTAAGTTTTTTGTTTACCAAATCATTCCCCGTTTACTTCTAAATCCTCTTGCTCTGAATTTACTCGAGGAGATAGAAGCGTTATAATTTTAGGCCTAGTTGTAGTTGAAGTTACGAAACCAGAGAAAACCTTAGCTGCAACGCAAAGAGTTTTATAACCTTGTGCTCTCAGCTGAGATAAAAAGATAGGAATTTAGTTTACTTTTTCTTTTTACGCATAATCAGCAAAAGAGGGAGCTTCCCCTCCTAATTTGAAGAGCATTCTAACTGTGCATAGCTGTCCATTTCCAATATGCACACCAGAGGTGCGAATTGAAACGCCAACATACTCAAAGGTACCCTTGTCAATATTAAAGGAGCTTTTTGAGGTGTGAGGGAGCCCATTCTTCATGCCACAATTTAGAGCACAATCTTTGGACTTTCAACAGTCAACAACCACATTGGTTGGACTTCCAATAGCTAATAGAGTTCCATGAAGGTCTTAGGTTAAAACCTACCACGGGCTCCCAACGCTTGGCATAATTTTACTTAGTCCCGTAGAAATTATCTGATAGGAAATTCATGCTGCATTGGGAAGGTACCATGCCTTTTTTTAATTTGAAATAGAAATGTGCACTTTAGTGTGTAGACTGATTTGACAAAAGAAAAAGCTATATGTTTTTTGAATGAACATTGAAAAAAGGGGTGACTTATATCTTTCATATATTCATTAATTATTTGCAAGTTGGATAAAAAACCTTATCACACAGGCACCCCTCCTCTCTAATTTCTTCCTTTTTTGCTTAAACACTTGCAACTTGCATTTTACACTATGGTAAAATTGCTTGACTAGTTGAAAATTGGGCAATATGCTCAAAGGGTGGGCTATTTGTAAACATCAAATCAAGCCCACTTTTGCAATGTTTTGCAAGTGGCAATTGTACATGCACTATTTATAAAGTGCCACAATCATTTTTTTGTTGTTGGGGGTTTTTTATGATTGAGTAAATTTGGGGGGTGTTCATGTGGCTGTGCCTTCTTTTCCTTATCTTGGTTGCTATTCTTTTTCACAATGGGTAAACCTGATATTTCTAATCTCACTCCATACAACTATTCTCAATGGGAATCATTAATCTAGAATCACTTAGGGCATAAAGTTATACTAGGCATATATTGGGAATAGTAACTAAACATATATCTTTTGACATTCTATTCCATGTTGAAAAGTGTGCAACACCCAAGAAGGCTTGGGATGCCCTTGCCAAGTTATATGGACAAAGTGATGAAATAGGTGATATGGACAAACTAATAGTTTTGACAACATTCAAGACTATATCACTAAAGTTAAACAAATGCAATCACAACTCATAATGTGGTATCACAGAAAGGACACCCAACTAATTTTAAATGTGCTATCTAATCTAGGTCTTGAGTATTGTGTATTTGTGTCTAGCTTCTACACCAATCGGCTTTTTGGTGAATCTCAATGGACAATGCCTACTTTCGATTCATTCTCTAACCTTTTCACTTGAGAACAAGAAAAGTTGATTCAAATGGGCATTGTACAATCTTCAAAATCACATGCATTGGTGGCAAATCAAGTTAAAGGTTCAAGCCATGCCAAAGAGAAATCACAAACAAACTCTACATCTAAGCCACAAAAAGAAAGACCAAAGTCGTCCTCTACTCCAAAGAAGCATTTCCAATCATCTTTCTCACAAGATCATGCCCACTTGTGCTCATTGCACAAAGATTGCTCATGATGAACATCTCTGTCATAAGAAGTAGATCGATGAGCTGAAACATCTTCTCGAAAAAGCATCATATCAGCCTCCTTGAGTCTTTTACCCAAAGTTCATCAACTTCTTCAAAATCAGCTAAATGAAAAGGGACAACACTTGTTGCTATAGCAACATTTTCTAAAACCGGAATTTTTGTCTCTAGTGCTTTGAACTACATGGGTATTGATAGAGCATAGTTCTCAACCTTGAAGCCTTGTTCTTCGCCTTACATTCTCACCAATGGTAATACAATTATAGTTGTTGTTGGAAAAGGTTTAGTTTACATTGGTGTGTTGTCCCTAATTTTTGACTTGTTTAAAATTGGGATAACCAATCGAAATTTTGATTAAAATTGAAGGTTTTCTTCTCTATGGCACGTATTTCGAGGTGCTAAGATCAGCAAATCTAAATTTTAAGTCTATAGTCCTTTGGGTTACCACTTTTTACACATTCTCGTCCATTTTCATTAAATTCTAAGTCATTTTTAGTGTGTTTTTGGTTAATTTCGGGTTTTTCTGACATCACTGCAAGTAGGAGTTTTTGAACTTCATTACAAGTTACTTTTAAATTTTCTTTTTTAATGTCTTTAATAGGAACTTTTTGAAGCACTTGCACTTTTAGGAACTTTTTGACTTCTTTACAAGTTACTTTTTATAAAGTAATTGTAATGGCTTTTAAAAGTTCCGATTTTCCTTATGTTCACTTGTAAAGGCTTCAAAAAACTCCGATTTTCTTAAAGTGACTTGCAAAAGCATGAAAAAGGCCTGATTTTCACTTAATGGAACTTGCAATGTAATGATAAAAGCCCGATTTCACTTGTAAAGTTATCAAAAAGGCCTGAATTTATTTAAAGTCACTTGCAAAAGGGTTTTAAAAGCTCGATTTTATTTAAATTGACTTGCAATCACTTATGAAAACCCCGATTTTCTTTATTTTGCTTGCATTTGTCTTTTAGAAGTCCGATTTTATTAAATGACTTGTAAATATAGTTGAAAGACCCGATTTTTATGTTGAGTGACTTGCAATGCGCATGCAAAAGTCCGACGCCATTCATCTTTGAAGCTGTTCGAATCCCATTTCGCCTCTCTTCCGTTTTTCATGGAGATCTCATGAATTCGCAAGCTAGAAAATCGGGCTTTCACCTGTAAATATCCAAGTCTCTTTCTTTTTCTGAGTTTGTGGACGCGCCTAGGGTTTTCTTCTTCTTCTTTTTGTCTGCAATCTTTGTTACTGGTGTGTTTTCTTTTCTTTCTCAGATTCTTGTAAACATTTTTGTAAATATTTGTTTTTATAATAAATGTCTATGCTAAAACATTTTTATTGAATGCGTTTTGTTCTTTTCCCTTTCGCATTCATTTTCCACTTCATAAAAACGTGTTTTTCTTTATTTCTTTCACACGTTTTTCTGTTATACATGAAAACGTCATATTCATTCGCCTTTTGTCTTTTTCATTCATATTTGTAAATATATGAAAACGTGTTTTGACTCAAAATGACTTTTTCTTTCATGTCATATGCCCTTCATTCTGAAATACGCCTTTCATTGTATACCATACGCCTTCTATCTTTCATATGTCCTCATTCTTGAACATGACTTTTACATAAGAACGTGTTTTCCCTCTAT
This sequence comes from Sequoia sempervirens, assembly GCA_007258455.2. Classification (NCBI taxonomy): domain Eukaryota; kingdom Viridiplantae; phylum Streptophyta; class Pinopsida; order Cupressales; family Cupressaceae; genus Sequoia; species Sequoia sempervirens. The sequence continues at coordinate 50,057 of VDFB02358410.1, read as the reverse complement.
ACGCCCTCCATTCTATATGTCTTCAGCTGAGAATTATCTGAAAACGTTACACTCTTTGAACATTCTTCTCCATCGCCTTTTTCATGTATCTCCATTTGCAGATTTAGCAATATCTTTCATTGTTTATTCCCATCTAATTCGTCCATTATATGCTTTCATTCTTTTCAGCTGTGAGTGCATTTTCCATTTCCATTTACCTCCCCCCCCCAATACCATTTCATGTCTTTTCATCTCCTTCCATTCCATATTCATTTGGCTTTCCATTTTTCACCTTATCTCATTTTCATTTTCTGAAAATAGAAAAAGAAATACAAAAAATGATAACTTTTTGTGGCAAATCGGGGTTTTGCTTATCTATTACAAGTCGGGGATTTTAGTGAAGAATGCAAGTCTAAAAGTTTGTTTCCTTACTTGCAATGACCTTTTAAAATTCCGAAATGTTCTTTTACTTGCAATGTCTCTTCAAAATCCCGACATTCACTATTCACTTGCAGCCAGCCTCCAAAATTCCGAAATACCTTTAAAAAAGCCTTAAAATCGGACTTTTTGTCCTTGACTGCAAATACAATTTAAAGGTTATAACTTGCATTTTGTAAAGTTGCAATCTAACTTTTTCATTTGTTATGAAAAGTATATGTCTTTTTCACTCGCAATCAGCCCTCAAAAACCCGAAATGAGTTATAATGCTCATTTCCTGCCCTCAAACAGCCAAATACTATTCTGAGTTTGAGCCTTCGCCATGTCTACGCCTGTAAACGTTGATGATGTCTTGACCTTATGGAACTTTCGTCGCAGCCTTGCAGATTCTTGTTCGATGACGGAGGAACCTTCTTCTCCAACGAACAAAAAGATGAAGTACAAATACGACAAATACCAGAATGAGATTCCACCTTCTCACGTTGTTTCGAATATTGAAGAAATCAGAGACACGGAGATTGGGCATGTTGATATGTCCGAGTTTTTGGGGAGAGCTGAGAAATCAACTTCTCATCATATGCAGTTGCTGTTTAAAAGTCATATTCATCTGGTTGCTTCTTTTCCTGTTGCTGCCCTAGAATCAGAGTTCGTTCTTGCGTGCGCGGCTCACTTTGATAGAGAATCCAGAACCATTAAAGATGATGATGGGAATGTGGTCATAAGGCTCGATCCAGAAACCATTCATAGGGTTTTCAGAGTTCCAGACTCACCCATATATTTAGATATTTCAATGAAGAGTGCTTTAGATCATTATGAGCACAAGAAGGAAGATTGTAAACAGCACATTAATACTAAATGGCTTCTGAAGCGTCGAGCTGGTGTGTCTCGGTGGGCCAAGCTGTATCGATCTGACTTCAAAGAAGAAATCAATGATATCATCACTCTCTTGAGCAAAATTATGGGGTTGAAATTCTCTAATGTCTTTGAGAAATGGATGTACAAATTCATTGTGGTGATTAGAAAGGCACAACACCCAATCTTCTGGGGTGAAATAATCAGCGATAGCTTATGTGAGCAGCTTGCACAAGTTCCTACCACACTCACCTTCTATATGAATTCTTATCTGGTTTATATAGCAGCTTCATTGAGACAGTTTCCAGGCCTTTCTACCATCGGAGATAGATCTCGTCTCGGTCTGGGAATACTATGATCAGCTACCTTTGATTCCTAGCAGGATTCATTACAAAAGAGTTCAAGATGCGTTCTTTGGTTATTTCATGTGCCTTTTTGACAAGAACTTGCAGAACAACAGAGTGTCAGATGCTGCTTGGAAAAAAGTCAATGAATATGGTTACCTTTTTCTTCAGTTTCCTACTTTTACCTATATGAGGGTTGGCTGTTTTGAAGATCAGCCATACATGCTGCCGAGGTATCCTACTGATAAGATCATTTTAATGGAGCTGGCAAGACAGTTGATGACAGTACATGCACGGCAAGCTTTGCAACATAAAACTGGAGTGAGTATCTCATCTCATAAACCGTTACAGATTGGGGGATACTCCTTGACAAGCACTTCAAAGGCGAAAGCTATGGAAACTGAGATTCAAGAGATTAAGTTAAAAAGATTCAAGGCTAGGGCAGATTTTGATTACAGAGGTATGAAGGACAAGATAAAAAGGGCCTTCACTCATGTGCATTGCCTTGAAGATATTTGGGCAGATCTCCAAATAGAAAAAGAAATTTATAAAATGGACTATTGCAGGCTTACAGTTGAACAGGTTATTGATTTTAATCTGACCTTGATTCCAGAAGGAGTAATTGATGACAGGCTAATTTTAGATCCAGAATATGAAGAGCAAAGAGTTGTTGATGCTCCTATTCCAGCAATACAATGGTCTAATAAAGAATCAGTTTCTATCTTCAACAGATTTCAGTCAATCTTGGCTAATACTAACTCTTGGCTCAAGAGTATAGGCGTCAAGACTATAAAATCAAGGTTAATAATGAAGATGATTCAGCTGGACCTCTTGGATTAAAATCAGAAGTCAGAGATAAATCCAAGGAAGGTGCTTCTTCTTCAGGAACGAGGATTAAGCTAAGAGTCAACCGTGTTGTAGAACAACCTTTGGAGGAACCAACATTAAAAGGGAAGGAGGTTAAAGAGACACAGATCCACATCATCGATCAGCAAGAAGGAGAAGTTCTTCAGTCTCCTACTACTCTGAGTATAATGTCTCCACATATTGATGCTGCACCAGTATCAGTATTGTCTCCTATGTCTCAATTTGATAGTGACATTGATTCCTTTTCAACAGTTTACGTTCCTCCTATTGAAGCTGCTCTTCATACATCAACTTCATCAACGGTGACTGCTTCTATAGAAAATATACATGATAATCTGGAGAATGTATTTGATGCTAATCCAATGTATCCAAACTCATCACAGATAACACTTCCAGAAATTGATACATCTGCTGCAAGCTTTGATTGTTTCATGGCTAATGCTGATCACAATGGGCCATCCAGTCAAGCTTTTGTTGCGATTCAAACTGAGACATCTCCAAGAGTAACAATCGTGACTCAAAATGAATCTGTTGCTGTCTCAAATACAGTTGCCATTTCAAATACAGACACATTGGATCTTCCTCCACGGTTAAGTTTAGTTACTCTAAAGAGAAAGAAACAGGCAATCTCTCCAGATGTATTTGATTTCCAGCAATTGAAGAGATCAAAGCCAAAAGCTGCAAAGAAGGCTAAAACCGTTTCACGGGTAGTTGTGGACAGCAACAAAATGAAATATGCAGAGATAGCTAAACCTCTTGCAGATAAGTCACCAGAAGAGATGCAAGTTTCTGATTATAAATTCACAAGAGTGGATTTAGGCAAGCAGACACATGCTGGTATGATGCAAGACGCTCAAAATTCAGTAACTGTTCTAACACATAGTTACAACGAACTTTTAGCAAAAAAGGAAAAGCTGAAAGAAGAAAATTCACGGCTCATCTCAGTTATTCAAAAGATTGCCAACTCTTCAGAGCAAGTTAATCCATTAACTTCTTTCACTTCTGAAGAATCAGTCAAGCAATTGGAGAAAATTGCGCAAAAAGCCAAAGCAGTTGATTCTTGGGCAACACAGTTGATTGATCAAAGCATACCAATAATTGAAAAGACATTACAAGTTCTAAACAATATCAGAATAGCAAAAATAAAGTTGAATCAGACTTTGGAAGCTTTCAAGCAAAGTTTGGATTCACTTGAAAAGGATTTAAAGATCTGGCATCAGATGGATCAAACCAAGATACAAATTCTATGTAGCAATTCAATCCTACCGAACAGAGAGAAATACATAGAATTTGAAGAACTTATGACAAACAAGTCATTGGTTATTCAAGATCTCATCAAAGATATCCAAGCTACTCTAGAAATGAATGACGAAGTTTAGCAAGACATCCTTTCTAACTTTGAGAAAATCCCTTGCACAGTTTTGAATCATGAAGGTGAATTACTTGCTGCTGATATGGTCACTACAGAGATGGCAGCAAATCTTCGTCAAGAGCTGGAATCAGAACATTTTACCATGGATTCGATTCACAAGTTTGTCAATCATCGAATGATCCTTGATAAAATGCAAACTATTTATGAAGAGCATAGGCTAGAAACAATAAGATATTTTGATGTAATCTTGAAGACTGTTGCAGTTGCCAAGAACACACTAGGCCCCGATCCAGCTGAGTTGCAAGAAATTATCAGCAGATTTCAATCTTTCAAAGCTAGGATTGATATAGAATAAAATGTTTTATCTTTATGCATTTTTGTTTTCGACAAACTACATGTAAAAACAGATTTTGTAATTGCAAGTGTTTCTTTCACTTGCAGTTTTGTAAATTGTAATTACATGTAATCAAGTTACAAGTCAAATTACAATAGGACTTGTAATTTGGAATAAGTCAATTACAAGTAGTTGGTGGTTGAGAGAATTTCTCAAGTTAGTTGGGATCCTCCCACCTTTTTCTCATGATCTCTCTCCTATAAATACTTGAGAGGGTCCTTTGTAAACATATCTTTTGGGCAAGCAAGAAAACTCTGCAGAATTTTGTACTCATAAAGACTTTGAGCTTTATAATTACAAATTGTTCATTTTCAAATAATATCAAAGAGTTGCAGATTTCAGACTTTGTGTTGAATTCTCACTTTGTGTCCATTGTGTTCTTATGTCATTTTGGGCATTGATTTGTGATCATTTGAAAGTTGAGAAAGATTGCTAGGGAGAGCTTCAATTAATATATTTTCAGACTTTGTGCTGTCAATATTGAAGATTGAATTCATAAATTAGAAGTTAAGAAAAATTGCAAGTCTTTGTGCTCGTGACGATTCTCATTCATAGTAGTTAAATAGATACATCATATTTTCAGACTTTGTGTTGTTTTATGCTGTATATCATCATTAAAATTATCTTACAAAATGGTAGATAAGATTGCTGATTTTCAAGACTTTGCGCTTGAGGTTATTTTCCCGTCTCGAAGGAAGTGATGGAAGTCTTTGAGCTTTTAGGAAACTTCATTTCCTTTCCACTAATTTTATTACAAACTGTTGTAAGAGTTTTATTTAGAAGTTAATCCTGCTTTTTCTGAAAAGAGAAAAGAATTTAGTCTTTCCTGAAACAAGAGGAGAGATTATTGTTCCACCCATATTTGTTTTCAGTTATTTAGATAGGGGGAGCCTTCTCTTAAATAGGAGAGTTTAACTCACACATTGTGTTGAAATTACCATTTTGCTAAACTTTCTTAGTTTACAAAATATTCAACCAACAGTTTTTGGCAACTCCGCTGGGGATACGAACGCATTTGAAAGTCTCTCGCTTTCTTTTGAAGTCCAGTATTCTAAATCTATTTACTTGGTTTTTGTTTTGCTTATACGCTAGAAGGAATTCGTTTTTACGTTCGTCGTAAGAAAGGTCAAAGTTCTCAAGAAATATCTCCAGGTGAACAAGCTAAGTTTGAGTTGCTCACTAGTATATCCTCTCTTTCACGAACTACTAGCTTCCCTCCATCCAAGAAGAAAAAGGCTATTCCAAGTGAACTTTCGCCTTTCTTTTTGAAGCCGTTAAAATCTTCCATTTCTTTTTGAAGCCGTTAAAATCTTCCATTTCTATTAAGTAGGAGAAGTTCTTCAGTCTCCTACTACTCTGAGTATAATGTCTCCACATATTGATGCTGCACCAGTATCAGTATTGTCTCCTATGTCTCAATTTGATAGCGACATTGATTCCTTTTCAATGGTTTACGTTCCTCCTATTGAAGCTGCTCTTCATACATCAACTTCATCAACGGTGACTGCTTCTATAGAAAATATACATGATAATCTGGAGAATGTATTTGATGCTAATCCAATGTATCCAAACACATCACAGATAACACTTCCAGAAATTGATACATCTGCTGCAAGCTTTGATTGTTTCATGGCTAATGCTGATCACAATTCGCCATCCAGTCAAGCTTTTGTTGCGATTCAAACTGAGACATCTCCAAGAGTAACAACCGTGACTCAAAATGAATCTGTTGCTGTCTCAAATACGGTTGCCATTTCAAATACAGACACATTGGATCTTCCTCCATGGTTAAGTTCAGTTACTCTAAATAGAAAGAAACAGGCAATCTCTCCAGATGTATTTGATTTCCAGCAGTTGAAGAGATCAAAGCCAAAAGCTGCAAAGAAGGCTAAAACCGTTTCACGGGTAGTTGTGGACAACAACAAAATGAAATATGCAGAGATAGCTGAACCCCTTGCAGATAAGTCACCAGAAGAGATGCAAGTTTCTGATTATAAATTCACAAGAGTGGATTTATGTAATGACCCTGTTCAAATCTGATTGAAAACTTCTGATTTTTGGCCTTGGTAATTTTGTCAAACACTTTGCATACAAGGGTCATATGACTGATATAACATTTCAGTTTGATATAATGACACTTTTCTTCACTTAGCATCAATAAGGATGCTAGCAAATGACTCTAAATTGTCTAAACAATGACCTAACATGAATGTGCAACTTATTTTGACAATATTCAATGCATATATGTGACTGAAACTACTTGCAATATGCAGCTACAACAACTAGTAATTATGACAAACACTTTGGATGCAACCTAAGATGACATTTATGCACTTACAGCCAAGTGACATTAATACAAACGCTTGGTATGCAAAATTATAACATTATTTATGCCAAAAAGAGAACCTACAACCAATTGACATTTTGTCAAACACTTGGCATGCATACTAATAAGCTGAGTACAAATGATATTACAATGCTCAATGACAACAATATGTAACCAGCAAATCTGTATCTCCTTGTTGCAATATAATTATCCAATGCAATGCTCATACAAGTTGGCCAAGACTCTTGGCATTTACATTAATTTCAAAATATGATAATGATGGTATAATGCACACCTACAGCTGCAAATATAACTATGCTAAATGCAATGCTAGAAGATGATAGAAATATGAAGAACCTGACCTCAAGAAGTGCCTTGGATGAAAGATGAAGTAGCAATCAACATCAAGTTCAAATGATATTCTCCAAGCCCAAATCGAATTGCTCAAGTAGCCGACCCTGTTCTTGCCTGGCAATATTTTAGAAAAATAAATACAGCCTCTAATCTCCTCGAATTTGCCCTTGAAATGACTGTATCGGCGTTAGCAATTGAATGCAACAATACTCAGAATGATAGGATGCTTCAATGATGAGATATGAACAAAAATGTCTTGCCAATGGTGCCCTTGCTGTAGTATATCAGACTATTGAAATTATTTACCAGCAACCTGATAGCTACTCCAAAATACTCCAAAACAATTGCCAAGCTCTCCCAAGATGAATGCTCAAATACCCACAAAGAAATAATGCACGAATGAGGCCATACATGCAAAAATCTGAATATGATATGCAAAATCGTGGCTCCAATATGCAGACTTATATGACTGAAAACATTATATCAGAATTCTGGAAATAACTAAATGAATGCAATCAACCTCCTCAATGCAAAATAGATGAAGACTATGAACTCCAAAATGTCTCCAACAATGCTCCAAATCAAGGCATACAAAAACTTGGCCAAAGGCCACTAAGTTTTTACAATGAAGCTCAAATAGAAAGTCTGAAGTAACTTTCTCCCACCTGCAATAATTCAAGTGATATTTCACACCCTCAAAATTGCTCACCAATTGAGAGTTTTCGTTCTCAATGGCCAAAGACAACTGCAGAAACCCTAGGCTCCACAACCATCAAACATCAACATCAACAACAACAAATCTAGATGATAGGAAATGAGCCCTCAATGCCTATTTATTCTTTTTCCTCAATAGGTCGGCCTCCTTCTAGAACTTTCCCAAGTCACCTTCTAGAAGGAATATTATTTTATTTTATTATTTTATTATTTACATTTGCACTTTATAATAAAATAATTATTCATAACATAAAGTGCAAACATAACGTTACTTTATAACATGAGGTTTCTAAAAATAGAAACATATCAAGAAATCATTAGAACACCTCCATATGTAGACTGAATCACAAAACGAGCCAACC